>CM038678.1:57451503-57633413 GCA_021605205.1 Aegilops longissima
TGTTAGATGATATTATCTTACTTACCCTTATATGATCATTCACTGTGCTTGGTGATGGGTGCATGTATTCAATCCTTATTATTTTGAGCGCTCCACCAAGATGTATGTGACATGGAAGAGTAACCCATGAGCCTAATTCCTTGTGCATCTGCAGTCCAAAGCAAATCTTAATATATGCACAAATTTAGGGGGAGCTCTTGCTTATCACATACTTCTCAAAGCGACGATGTTTTTTCAATCTTATTATCATTTGTCAAAGCTTTGATCTATATGTTGTCATCAATTACCAAAAAGGGGGAGATTGGAAGTGCAACTATCCCTAGGTGGTTTTGGTAATTCATAACAACATATAGCTCATTGAGCTAATGCTATTCCAAGACAAATATTTCAGGAAAGCTCAATGAATGGCATGGCATGGATGATGAAAGTGGATCCCTCAAAATATTAAGGACAAAGGATTGGCTCAAGCTCAAAAGCTCAAGACTCTACATTTTACATTTTAGTGATCCAAGATCACATTGAGTCTATAGGAAAAGCCAATACTATCAAGGAGGGATGAGGTGTTGCTTAATGAGCCTCTTGCTTCATGTGCTTAGTTATATGCTCCAAAACCCTCAACTACTTTCTCACATCCACATATGACCTAAACCTAAAGTCAAACTCGGCCCCGCCGATTCTTTCTATCCGGCGCCACCGAGTTCAAATGTCATAGCCACTGCCACAAACCCTAGGCAAATCGGTTTCACCGATAGGGATCTCGGTCTCACTGAGATGGGATTGTAATCTCTATTTCCTTCGTAACGTTTCGGTCTAACCGAAGTGAGCGATCGGTCCCACCGAGATTGCAATGTAAACTCACTGTTTCCCTTTCATAACATTTTGGTCTCACCGAAAGAGCGAATCGGTCCCATCGAGTTTACCTGACCAACTCTCTGGTTAGCTAATTACCAAAATCGGTCTTACCGAAGTTTATGTGTCGGTCTCACCGAGATTACGTTATGCCCTAACCCTAACCATATCGGTCCTACCGAGTTGCATGTCAGTCCCACCGAAAACCCTAACGGTCACTAGGTTTACTGAATCGGTCCGACCGAGTTTGTTGATTCGGTCCCACCGAGTTTGGTAAATTGTGTGTAAGGGTAAGATTTTGTGTGGAGGCTATATATACCCCTCCACCTCCTCTTCATTCGTGGAGAGAGCCATCAGAACAAACCTACACTTCCAACTTACCAGTTCTGAGAGAGAACCACCTACTCATGTGTTGAGGCCAAGATATTCCATTCCAACCACATGAATCTTGATCTCTAGCCTTTCCCAAGTTGCTTTCCACTCAAATCTTCTTGCCACCAAATCCAAATCTTGTGAGAGAGAGTTGAGTGTTGGGGAGACTATCATTTGAAGCACAAGAGCAAGGAGTTCATCATCAACACACCATTTGTTACTTCTTGGAGAGTGGTGTCTCCTAGATTGTCTAGGTGTCACTTGGGAGCCTCCGACAAGATTGTGGAGTTGAACCAAGGAGTTTGTAAGGGCAAGGAGATCGCCTACTTCGTGAAGATCTACCGCTAGTGAGGCAAGTCCTTCGTGGGCAACGGCCATGGTGGGATAGACAAGGTTGCTTCTTCGTGGACCCTTCGTGAGTGGAGCCCTCCGTGGACTCGCGCAACCGTTACCCTTCGTGGGTTGAAGTCTCCATCAACGTGGATGTACGATAGCACCACCTATCGGAACCACGACAAAAACATCCGTGTCTCCAATTGCGTTTAAATCCTCCAAACCCTTCCCTTTACTTTATTGCAAGTTGTATGCTTTAATTTCCGCTGCCTATATACTATTTGCATGCTTGCTTGAATTGCGTGAAGATTGCTTGACTTGTGCAAAGATAGCTAAAACATGCCAAAGTCTAAACTTGGGAAAAGGTTAAGTTTTTAATCGCTCAAGTAGTCTAATCACCCCCCCTCTAGACATACTTCAAGGTCCTACAGGCGCGCCCCCCCTAGGGCGTGCCCCCCTGCCTCGTGGGCCCCCTGTTTCTCCACCGACGTACTCCTTCCTCCTATATATACCTACATACCCCCAAACGATCAGATACGGAGCCAAAAACTTAATTCCACCGCCGCAACTTCCTGTATCCATGAGATCCCATCTTGGGGCCTGTTCCGGAGCTCCGCCGGGAGGGGCATCCACCACGGAGGGCTTCTACATCGTCACCATAGCCCCTCCGATGAAGTGTGAGTAGTTTACTTAAGACCTTTAGGTCCATAGCTAGTAGCTAGATGGCTTCTTCTCTCTTTTTGGATCTCAATACAATGTTCTCCCCCTCTCTCGTGGAGATCTATTCGATGTAATCTTCTTTTTGTGGTGTGTTTGTTGAGATCGATGAATTGTGGGTTTATGATCCAGCTTATATATGAATAATATTTGAATCTTCTCTGAATTCTTTTATGTATGATTGGTTATCTTTGCAAGTCTCTTTGAATTATCCGTTTGGGTTGGCCAACTAGATTGGTAGTTCTTGCAATGGGAGAAGTGCTTAGTGAGGGAGTCCCGGATTAGGGGGTGTCCGGATAGCCGAACTATAACCTTTGGCCGGACTCCTGGACTATGAAGATACAAGATTGAAGACTTCGTCCCGTGTCCGGATGGGACTTTCCTTGGCGTGGAAGGCTAGCTTGGCGATACGGACATATAGATCTCCTTCCATTGTAACCGACTCTGTGTAACCCTAACCCTCTCCGGTGTCTATATAAACCGGAGGATTTTAGTCCGTAGGACGAACAACAATCATACCATAGGCTAGCTTCTAGGGTTTAGCCTCTCTGATCTCTTGGTAGATCTACTCTTGTACTACCCATATCACCAATATTAATCAAGCAGGAGTAGGGTTTTACCTCCATCGATAGGGCCCGGACCTGGGTAAAAACATCATGTCCCTTGTCTCCTGTTACCATCCACCTAGACGCACAGTTCGGGACCCCCTACCCGAGATCCGCCGGTTTTGACACCGACATTGGTGCTTTCATTGAGAGTTCCACCGTGCTGTCGCCATCAAGAAGGATGCCTCATCCCGTCTTTAGAGATGGCTCTGTTGCTAAAGGAGCTTTGGCTATCGGCCAAACTCTCCGGCTAGGCAGTTTTCTTATGACCGCCTGTTCGGCCGCCGCGCCGACGATGACTTCTCGGGTCATCAAAAGCAATCTTCACGTTAATTCGGAACTCACCGAGCAGTTAGAACCGATGGAGCTCTCTTCTCTAAATGAGCTCTTGGATCGCATCGCCACCCTGGGAGTCGCTACAGACTACGATCAGATCAGGCCTAAACCCGATCTGAGAGAAATAAACTCTCCCCAGGTCACCCATCACGTTGATGTGGTGGAGGAATGACGCAGCGACCCCTCATCTATCTTAAGGACTAACTATGTCCGGATCCCCAATCCCTCCAAGCCGGATACGCGCGGAAGAGAGGACGTCACTCAAGACCTGAACTTAGAGTCAGGCAACGGGCTAGATTCAGTGGACAACATCCAAGAATCCAAGCTTCTGAGTTCGGAAACTCCTTGGCCCTTGAGCCTCAGATTGGGTGGGGTTTCAGATCTAATTCCACCCACCCACCCGAACATAGGCGATCTATCCAATATTAGGCAAGAGCCTGAAGAAATAGTACATCATTACTGGGCCAGATTCCTCCTGGTTATGAACAGGATAAAGGACTGCCGCGAGGAAGACGCAATTTCATTCTTCAGCAATAATTGCACGGACATGGGAATCCTCAACGCCATAGGTCGCCGTGAAATTACACGCTTTGCTGACTTGGCGTCCATAGTACAAAAGTACTGTGCGATGGAAAGCACCTGGAAAACCGAAGTAAGATTTTGGGACAATCCGGCCCCGAATACAAACCCAGTCCGAAACAAAAGGGTGCATTATCGCCAATCGCTCGGGCTAAACACCAAAAAACCAAAACCCCCCACGGGGCATGGAACCGTACTGGAGGGATGGCTCAACGGACCCTGTAAAATTCATAGCACAGAGGGCGCCACACCAACTCATAGCCTAAAAGCATGTTGGATACTCCGGCAGGTGGCCAAAAGCGGCGACGAGCTTCTAACCCCAGCATCCACAGAGCACCAGCCCAAGGATACCAGTATGGTATTAACAGTCTTTGAGACTTTCGCATCAAACAATATGCGAAAATGAACACTCCGCAGCCTTGCCGAAGTCTACCAAGTGGCAACAATAAATCCATGGAGTGAAACGACTATTACCTTTAATGCCAGTGATGAACCTAAATTCTGAATAGCCCGAGCGCCAGCAGCATTGGTCCTCCGTCCAATAGTGGACGGCTTTCGCCTTACCAAGGTACTCATGGACGGTGGCAGCGGATTGAACCTCATTTATGAGGAAACCCTTCGGAAAATGGAAATAGACTGGAGCCGCATTGAGCGAAGCAGCACAACCTTTATAGGAATAATCCCCAGTCGGGAAGCAAGCTGCACAGGTAAAATCACACTGGATGTTGTGTTCGGCACGCCGAACAATTACAGGTCCGAGGAGGTCACGTTCCAAGTGGCCCCGTTCAGCAGCGGATACCACACTCTATTAGGGTGAGAGGCATTCACAATTTTCCAAGCTATACCCCACTACGGGTACATGAAGCTCAAAATGCCCGGGCCCAACGGAATCATCACTCTTGCTAGTGACCCGGACATAGAACTCCGTGCCGAAAATAAGACAGCCGCACTAGCCCTTGAGGCACTATCCGAAGCCCTAGCGGCCGAGGAACTGATCGCGCTTACGCCCACGGTGAACAGGGACGATGTGATACTCGATAAAAGATCAAGTCCACCTCCTTTAAACCAGCAGACGAAATAGTCAAATTCCAAGTCCACCCAACGGACCCTACAAAAACGGCTTCCATTGGGGCACAATTAAACCCTGATGTAGACGCCGCAATACGAGAATTCCTACGCGAAAATTGGGACATTTTCGCCTGGCACCCTTCAGACATGCCAGGAATCCCACGCCGGCTGGCCGAGCACAGCCTCAACATCCTAAAAGGCTTCAAGCCAGTCAAACAACCTCTTCGGCGTTTCTCCGAACCTAAGAGACAAGCCATGGGAGAGGAGCTAGCCAAACTATTGGAGGCCGGATTCATCAGAGACATAAAACATCCGGGCTGGCTAGCAAACCTGGTGATTGTACCAAAGAAGGACAAATCCTGGCGCCTATGTGTCGATTTCAAAGACCTCAACAAGGCTTGCCCAAAGGATCCCTTCCCCCTCCCCCGCATCGATTAAATTATCAACGCTACCGCAGGACACGATTCGTTGTATTTTCTCGACGCATACTCTGGCTACCATCAAATTAAGATGGCAGAACAAGATCAAGCCGCAATGGCATTTATCACCCATACGACCCATTCTGCTTCAACACAATGCCCTTCGGGCTCAAAAACGCCGGCGCAACATATCAGCGCATGATTCAGACATGTCTGGCAAACCAGATCGGCAAAACAGTGGAGGCATACGTAGATGATGTGGTCGTCAAAACCAAGCATGTCAAAACTCTAGTAGACGACTTGAGGCTCACATTCGATAATCTCCGAACATATGACATCAAGCTTAACCCGGAAAAATGCGTTTTCGGCGTACCAGCCGAAAAGCTCTTGGGCTTCATTGTATCCGGTAGAGGAATTGAAGCAAACCCAGCCAAGATCCGAGCTCTGTCACAATTGGATATCCCAAAGGATCTCAAACAAATACATTAATTGACTGGATGCGTAGCGGCTCTAAGCCGCTTCATCTCCCGTCTAGGAGAAAAGGCATTACCCCTCTATCGCCTCCTCCGGCGCACCGAACACTTCGAGTGGACGGATGCCGCCACGGCCGGACTCGAAGAAATAAAAGCCATATTGGCAACAAACCCGGTCCTGGCCGTGCCCAACATGGGCGAACCAATGCTATTATACATCGCCGCAAACCCATCAAGTTGTAAGCGTGGTGCTCGTTGTCGAACGAGAAACGGACGGACACAAGTTTCCCCTCCAAAAACCAGTCTACTACGTGTCCACTGTCCTCACTCCATGCAAGTCACGGTATCCGCATTATCAAAAGATAGCGTACGCGGTGTTTATGGCATCCCGGAAGCTTCGACACTACTTTCAAGAGTGTTCGATAACAGTAGCCTCCGAAGTACCTCTTAATGACATTATAAACAACCGCGACACGACGGGCCGGATTGCCAAATGGGCCATTGAGCTCCTCCCGTTCGACATAACCTATAAGCCACGGCGAGCAATTAAGTCGCAAGTTTTGGCCGACTTCATCACTGAGTGGACTGAAGCCGAACTCCCTAAAGAGTACGACACATATTCCAACTGGATCATGCACTTCGACGGCTCCAAAATGTTGGCTAGCCTGGGGGCTGGCGTCGTTCTGACGTCCCCAACAAGAGATACAGTTCAATACGTACTCCAGATAATGTATACGGACTCCAACAACGCAGCCGAATACGAGGCCCTTCTACATGGTCTCCAGATGGCAGTATCCATGGGCATTCAACGCCTAGAGGTGCGCGGGGACTCGAACCTTGCGATATCCAAAATAAATGGAGACTTTGATGCCAAGGATCCGAAAATGGCAGGTTATCGCAACACCGTCCTAAAAATGTCAGCTCGGTTTGAAGGGCTCGAATTTCACCATATAGCCTGGGAAAACAATCAGGCAGTAGACGTCCTGGCACGCATTGGCGCAAAGCGCAATGCCGTCCCCCCCAATATCTTCTTAGAGAGGCTGTTCAAGCCATCCATATCATGGGAAGGGGAGTCCGGAAATAATAGCCCGGACTCAACAGCACTGCCCGACACCGAACATTCTGACACAATTGGAGGCCCTGCCAACGAAGTAACATCTTCAGCCCATGTGATAATGGCAGTCATTGCCCCGTGGACGGAACCATTCCTAGCCTATCGAACTAGGCAGGAACTTCCCGAGGACCAAAATGAGGCACGCTGCATAGTGCGGCGATCTAAAGCCAATAAAGTCCATGAGGGAGAGCTTTATAAGAAAAGCACCACCGGAGTCCTTCAAAGGTGTATCTCCGAAGAGGAAGGGCGGAATCTTCTGGCTGAAATTCATGCCGGACTCGGAGGGTACCACGCCGCAGCCCGGGCCCTTGTAAGCAAGGCCTTCCGTACATGATTCTATTGGCCGACAGCCCAGGCAGATGCTCAGAACTTAGTCCAATGAATTCGTCGGTTGCCAACTCTTTGCTAATCAAAGCCACATGCCACCCACTGCCCTCCAAATTATACCCATCACCTGGCCCTTAGCGGTCTGGGGGCTTGACAAGTTTGGACCCCTTAAAGGAGGAACCCACAAGCAAAAATACCTACTGGTCATGGTGGATAAATTCACCAAATGGATAGAGGCCAAGCCTGTTAAGACGGCCGAATCCGGACCAGTGATAGACTTCATATCAGGGGTCGTACACCGTTACGGCGTCCCCCACAGCATCATGACTGATAACGGCACAAACTTCACGGCCAACGAGGTCAAACTCTGGTGCAAAAACATGGGCATCAAGCTCGACTATGCTTCAGTCTATCACCCTCAAACTAACGGTCAAGTCGAACGAGCAAATGGTCTAATCATGAGCGGCATCAAACCCAGGTTAGTGCGGTCCCTCAAGGAATCTAACACGCACTGGGTAGAGGAGCTCGACTCCGTACTCTAGGGGCTGCGGACCACGCTGAATCGCACCACCGGATTCACACCGTTCTTTATGGTATACGGCGCAGAGGCAGTTCTGCCCTGCGACATAATTCATGACTCACCTCGCGTGCGCATGTATGAAGAAAGAGAAGCCGAGCTCGATCGGCAGGATAGTTTGGACGCCTTGGAGGAGAGAGTGACGTGGCCAAAGCCCGTTCCGCATTCTATCAACAGCAGGCTCGAAGATATCAAAGCAGAGAAGTACGAGCCAAAACTTACAATGTTGGCGAATTAGTTCTACGCCTGCCGGACAAGAAAAAGGACATACTCAAGCCCAAATGGGAAGGTCCCTTTATCATCGACCAAGTCCTGACCGGTGAAGCGTACCGTCTGCGAGATGCATCAGATGACTGACTCGAGCCGAACCCATGGAACACAGCCCGTCTCCAAAGATTCTACGCCTAGCGCCGGATTCTAAGTTCGTCTCCTTCCTCTGTCTATTTTTTACACATTAGTTGTCTTATATTTCTCTCCTTCTCCCTCTTTTTCTCTTACAGCCTTTGAAGGCTCATTCGCGCATCGTTCGCACACACTTGACGCACTATCCGCGCTCATCATACCTGGGGGCTTCTTTAACAGAAGCTTATTTTACGGGCTCTATGCCTAACACATGTGTAATGCTTCCGCATGTACCTTTTATCCACCATTATATGCATCGATATGACTTAAGTTTTGGCCAAGCTGGGTTGCCTGGCTCCTGTGCTTACCCCTACGTTGCCGATTGTTCGGCTAGGTGGTATAGGGAGCACCTCTGCGATTGCTACCGCCGGGTCAGCCAGATGTGTACCTCAGACTGGGTGAAGCCAAAAGCTAGCGTTCTTAAGGGAATATTCGGTCGGTGAACTAAAGATGATTTCTCACTTATTTATTTATCCGCCCCCAGATGCTTTTCTGCTTTTTTTCGCAGTCCGGACATGCACTTTAAGGCATGCCTCCCAGGGAAAGGAACCCCTAACGGAACTATTCTCCCTGGAAGATGTTTCTTACTAACCATGTAATATAACATAACTAGTTGGGCACTTATGCATTAAAGCACTAATGACCCCTACGCTTTGGTCTCCACGCATACCCGGTTCTTACATAACTGTGATGGTATTCGGACACACTCGGACTATAGGGTCCCGAGGTTGAAGAGAAAAGGTCCGCCATGACAAGCGATCTACAATCGACTAGAAGGCATTTTTACATGTCATCTTAAATTACATAGTCAAATTGATTTGGGTGTATTCCTCCTCAATACCATCTAATAGGCTGTCTAGTTTACAGTCCTATTGGGAATACTTTGACCAATTCTACTTGGCGTACACTAAGCTCACAGGATCTCCTTCCCATCGGGCCCCACAGTCCGACCTCGCCATGTGGTTTGGGTCAGCCTTCGTGTACCGCGTCTTCACCATGGCCCAGGCCTCCCTGGCGCCTTGACGGCAGGCTGATATCTTCCATAATCGGAAGCGCCGCCTCGCTCCCTTAAAGCCTCTTTGCAAGCTCTCCAAGGCCTTCGGGCAGGGAGACAGATGGCCACAAGGCCTAGGCGACGCCCTTCATCACCTGCCGAACTCGTTCGTGCAGCTGTAAGAGCTCGGGAAGAAGGTCACTCGTAGAACCGGGCATTTCCTCTGTAGGATGACCTGTGAGCATACCTACAGACATAACTCTGTTAGTCGACTTCTTCGCCGAACTCTTTTTTCAAAGTTCGCTCAAGCACTTACTAAAAATGCCGCGTCGAAGCCGTCGATTCTCCTTCACGGAGTCCGCCAGCTGGGCACGAACATCTTTGAGTTCCTCTCCCAGCTGGTGTTGGCATCTTGGAGATTATTCTTCTCCTGCCTCACCCTCGTAAGCACGCTCTCCCCGGCTTTTAACCGGCGCAAGAGTTGTTGCTTGTCCGGATCTACTCCGGCGCCATCTGCACTGATATTGTCAGATTTACACATACGCAGCACTTCGCATCATATTTATCTTTCAAAGCGTATATTACCAGAGGGGGTCTCCTTGGCCTCCCCTGCAGCGGCTAGTGCAGCCTCAAGTTGGGCTTTGCACTCTTCTAGCTCTTGGGACAGTTGGGTATTCTTTTTTGTAAGATCCTGCATAATAAATGATCCTTAAATCAGTTATTCTAACTATTTCAAGTCTCGGGGGCTACTGATATATATAACCATCAAATTTTCTCACCCGTATGTCTTTCGCATACTGCTTCGTGGCTCTGGCTAGACCATTTTTGAGCGGCACGGAGGTGCGCATCTCCCGAATTAAAGGCATCCAATGCCTCTTGGGAGAAACATGCGTCACGAAGAACAGTCCAGCGACGCCTGTGATTCATGGCACTCTCCACCTCGGAATTGGTGGCAGATAGTCCGTCGGCATCCTCTATTGGAGGAGTGTCCGACGCACGCCTCGTGTTCGCCTCTGCCTCTGGACCTGGCTTCGGAGCCTGGCTGGTGGAGGCTCGATTGGCAGCCTCTCCGGATATAGTCCGGCGAGTGCTCTTTTTCCTGAAGAGAGCACGAGCATTAGTACACCTTCCGTGAATAAAACTTGGGAAAAAGGCGGCATGCCATACCGTGGCGCCGGCGTCTCAATCCGGACCGCACTTCTTTTCAGCCTGCTGGGCCTTGCTGCCCCTTGTTGATTAGCCACCGCAGGCTCGGCCTTCCGCCTCAAGGGCCCCCCTGCAAAACACCATTGATATACGGTGATCAAAGATAAGCACAGATGGATCATCTTCAAAGTATTGGGACTTCGGTCTCAGTTACCTGTGAGGCTGGAAATATTCCGGGGTAATCAGCCGTAATGGCGACCAAGGCATTGTCGATGCTCTGTTGATAAAATACCCCATTGATCAGCTCCACGGATATGTCCGGATCCTCTTGGGAGGCCGGATCGAGGGACCTTTCCGGGTCCTCGGGTTGTGGAGGCTGTTTATATCCTTTACAGCCCGGCGCAATTCCTGCATCGAAATCACAGAATAAGGTATCTAACTACGTGAATATGGAACGGTTGGGCATAAAGAAGTGTCCGCTTACCCGGCTTGGAGGATCGTTCATAGAAAATCCGCCCTGTGGATTGACGTGGAGGAAATTCTCCTCTTCTCCCTTGTATAATGCGGACAAGGCCTTCGTCAGAGCAACAACTGATCCCGGCCCCTTACGCCCGCAGCGGGTGGCATCATCCTCCCCATTGAAATCCCACATGGGGTGGCCTCTATATTGAAGCGGCTGCACCCCCTGCATGATGCATGTGGCCATGACCCCGATCATGGTCAGTCCGGAATGAGCTAGTAATCTTATCCGGCTCATCAGGTAAAGGGCGTCCCTGTTATTTTCCTTTTGAGGGCTCCGTGGGCGCCAGCTTAGGCGCTTCTTCAAAGGAGCATTATTGAACTCAGGAAGGCCGATCCGCACAGGGTCCGGCAGGGGGACATCTTCTATATAACACCATTATGAAGGCCAGTCTTCGGATGCCTTCTTTGGGGTTCCGGATAGATATCCGGTCCCAGCGATGCGCCATAGTTCGGCTCCGCCCACTTGATATATCGACCCCTCCTAAGAACGGGGCACAAGGCAGAACAACTTCTTCCACAGCGCGAAGTGAGCCTCGACGCCCAAGAACAGCTCACAAAGGGCTATGAAGCCCACGAGATGCAATATGGAGGCAGGCGTAAGGTTGTGCAGCTGGAGGCCGTAGAACTCCAGGAGCCCCTAGAGAAACGGATGAATTGGAAATCCGAGCCCTATTATTAAGTAAGGGACAAGGCATGCCCGCTCTCCTTTGGAGGGATTGGGGACACTCTCTGCCTGCTTTCCGCCATTATAGGTGGCGAGTCCGGCTCGAACCGGAACCATGAAGGCTGGGGGAAGAAATCCCTTGGTTTGGAGCTTCACTAGCTCGCTGTGTGGGACGGAACATCTCTCCCAATCTCCAGGCTGAGGGCTGGCAGGGCGAGAGGAGGAGTTGCGTCGACTGGCCATGATGGAATGGGTTTTTGTCAAATGCGCTCCGATGAATGCTCACAAAGGGGAGATGGTGTGATTTGGATCTAAATCCTCGTCTCTTTTATAAGGCAGATTATTTGCGCAGCTAGGGGGGTAAAAGTAAAAACACCCTGGCTTTTCGCATTCGTTTGACACGTGGTAGACGGCCATTATTGGGCGTGGAAGCCAAGGAGCGCAATATTCACAAAAAGCCGGACACTATTCAACAGGTACACAAAATTTTGAGAAGAACCCGCCTTGCAATGCCGAAGACAAATCTGCGCGCCGGACTCATCGTCATTGAAGCCTGGTTCGGGGGCTACTGAGGAAGTCCCGGATTAGGGGGTGTCCGAATAGCCGAACTATAAGCTTCGGCCGGACTCCTGGACTATGAAGATACAAGATTGAAGACTTCGTCACGTGTCCGGATGGGACTTTCCTTGGCATGGAAGGCAAGCTTGGCGATACGGACATATAGATCTCCTTCCATTGTAACCGACTCTGTGTAACCCTAACCCTCTCCGGTGTCTATATAAACCAGAGGATTTTAGTCCGTAGGACGAACAACAATCATACCATAGGCTAGCTTCTAGGGTTTAGCCTCTCTGATCTCGTGGTAGATCTACTCTTGTACTACCCATATCATCAATATTAATCAAGCAGGAGTAGGGTTTTACTTCCATCGAGAGGGCCCGAAACTGGGTAAAAACATCGTGTCCCTTGTCTCCTGTTACCATCCGCCTAGACGCACAGTTCGGGACCCCCTACCCGAGATCCGCTGACACCGACACTTAGCTTTGGGTTCAATCTTGCGGTGTCCTTAGCCAGTGACAGAAAGGGTTGCAAGGCACGTATTGTATTGTTGCCATCGAGGATAACAAGATGGGGTTTTATCATATTGCATGAATTTATCCCTCTACATCATGTCATCTTGCTTAAGGCGTTACTCTGTTTTAACTTAATACTCTAGATGCATCTTTGGATAGCGGTCGATGAGTGGAGTAATAGTAGTAGATGCAGAATCGTTTCGGTCTACTTGTCTCGGATGTGATGCCTATATACATGATCATACCTAGATATACTCATAACTATGCTCAATTATGTCAATTGCTCAACAGTAATTTGTTCACCCACCGTAGAATACTTATGCTCTTGAGAGAAGCCACTAGTGAAACCTATGGCCCCCGGGTCTATTCTCATCATATCAATCTCCATCACTTTAATACTTGCTTTGTTTTTACTTTGACTTTTAATTTTTGCTTTGCATCTCTATACCAAAAAAATACCAAAAATATTATTTATCATCTCTATCAGATCTCACTCTCGTAAGTGACCGTGAAGGGATTGACAACCCCTAATCGCGTTGGTTGAGAGGAGCTATTGTTTTGTGCAGGTACGAGGGACTTATGCGCGGCCTCCTACTGGATTGATACCTTGGTTCTCAAAAACTGAGGGAAATACTTACGCTACTTTGCTGCATCATCCTCTCCTCTTCGGGGAAATCCAACGCAGTGCTCAAGAGGTAGCAATCCATTATGTTGATGTCTCCATTTCTCTGCTTCATGTCATCATGATGATGTCGGCATCCTTCCTTCGGAAACTCCATCGTACTTACGAAAGAATAAAGGGTGGGTATTCCAGAAGAATGGACCTCTGCAAGGTTGACTATCTGGTCGATAACATTAGGGAAGGTGGCGGAAAGTAACTCTCGAACTGAAACTTAAGAAAATATCGAGAGCGAAGTAAGGAGGTGTCATGGGAAGTTTCAAGCAAGGAGGCAATCGTTCGTTGCCTGAAACAAAGTGTGAAAGGGGTCCAGAGCAGCAAGAATAAGTATTGCGTCTGATACCAGAGTAGATCATCTGTAGGACAGTGACTCGTGAATTACATACGAAGTTAAGTGCAAAGGATACTACAGAACCAAGAATGTACAAGCTAGTCAGGTTCCGATCCTGTGGACCTGTGGGTTATGGGGCCACCATGTGGGTTAAAAGTAGGAGGAGTGGTGACATCTTGCACGGCCACGATAGGAAGGCATATTAGAGGGTAGCCTGCCTGTTATGTTGGCAACAACATTGGTACCAAGGGCGAGGGATGAAGAGAACCATTTTCCTGCTCGGTGAATGAGGCGGACCAATAGGCAAGGTTCTCGTCCATCGGTGGCTACCAGAATGTCATCAACAATAGTAATAGGGTCTTATTGACAGAGTTGTACACCGAGGTGTTTACATAAGCAGTGAATTATTAATGCTTAGATCACATAGATAACAAGAAAGGTTAAACCAAAAAATGGAAAGGAAAATATGATTATCAGATATTTTAGGGGTATATCCTTCCCAATGATAAGCAGAGCATGATATCCATGACAGGATATAATGTAGAAAACCCTTTAGGTAAGGGGAGAGAAATTTCATGACATTACCCATACAACGGTGTTCGGATAATTGAGCAAGAAACATTTAGCATTGGGATTCAAGTGTTCTAGTTGAAAATTGGAGTACCACAGACATGCTTCGAGACAGTATTGACATGGTCTTCAAGCAAAGGTCGGACTTTGGATACAAAGGATCCATCGGAAACAACTTATAGAATAAGTCTTATAGTTTCCTCATGGAAGAATGGATAACCTTGTTGAAAAGGAATCTATAACAATAGGCCCTCTGTCCAGGTGTGCTAGGCACAACATCACCTTACCAGGTCTCATAAAGACCATTGTTATAACTCTTGGAAATATGTTCCAACCATCATATCTGACCGAGATTCAGATCTGATTGGTGTCAGGATAACTCAGACTCAGGATGCCTGAGAAGAAAGGTGCAACCAAATTTTCGAGATGACATTGTAAGATTCTCGGGAATTGAACTATGGAAGCCAGTTCCGAAACAAGAGTTCATCATTAAACCAAGGAGAGGATGAGGAGGTGGCTGATAGACTCAACGATAATTCATCAAGATTTCCAACAAGATGGATTTCCACAATTATGTGAACAAGGAGATAACATTTGTCAGGTCAAATGATATAAGGAGATATGCTCGAGGAAAACATACCCAATTTAAACATTGGTTATAAGGTGCACCCGAAATATGGGCTTAGGTAGCATGACCGATGTTATAGTGGTGATTCGACAACCAATGGTCTAAGAATGAAATGTCGACCACTGACTTCAAAGCAATAGGGTTGCTAGAAGTTTTGAATTCGCACGTCACAATTCATTTTTCAGTATTCCGGTTAGAAATAACACGGGGACCAAGATATGAACGGAGATGGTGAGAAGTATTACTATATCAAGAATCCTTAAGAGGTGGTGAAATTCTCACGACATTCTTGACATAAAAGATGGTAATACTCCAAGGTAAAGAAGAACAAATGTTGGATAACAAGGATCTCAAGGTATAACACAAAACACGGACAAGTTTGTGTTGAACGGAAGGCAATAAAGTGGTCGATGATAACACAAATCATCGAGGGCAAGGATGGTATTTCTAATCATGAATTCAGTTGATATCCTGGAAGAGCTCAGAATGCTAATGATGATCACGACACATGTGTCGAGAGATTTCATGAAGATGTAATCGATCAACGATGACATTAAGTTTAAAGGAATGATGAAGCGAAAGGTTATTGGAACCATGGGTATGACACAAACTCGAAATCAAGTTTGTTGTTCAAGGAGAAATGATAAGACAAGGAAGATCGATGTAAGATTAGCTCACCATCGAAAATTGTGCTCCGTGAAGAAGGACCAGGTAGCACAGTTAAAATTTATCACAATAATGATACCGATCAGGCTAGTAATGACCTGAAGGATTAATAAACTCATAAGCAACAAAGGTTACGTAGAGTTATTGAATCGGAGTGCGGAATCGATTCACTTACCGGTTCTCTCGAGTGACCAACCACTCAGAACCCGGGGATATTGGAATTGGTGATCAATAGTAGTTTGATGAAGAACCCATAAGAAGTTATGGAGCTCCTGCGATATTCCCGAGATACCATGGGGTAACACTCCATGGTAATTCAGATTAGAGGTTGGGCATGCATATTCGTTTGCAGAAGACAAGTGCTTTAGCTTGTCCGTAAAATGGGATCAAAGAAGAACAATCATGGTCGGGACCACGACTACAAAGAATCAAAGCAAAATACCAGATGGATTATCACAAGAGTTTATTATTATTATTTTTACGAGCAGCTTCCATGTTAAGTTCTACATCGGGTCCATGAGCATGAACACAAAGTTCAAGGTCGACTCCCACTTCTCCAATGCATGACCATTCATTCACTGCTCTTATTAAAAAAATGATTTGAGTGTGAGAACCCACCTGGCGAATTACCAGAGGAGTATGACCCATTAAAACATTTCGGGCTCACACAGATCAAGGAAGGCATAGGTTCAACCCATCGGGGCTTCTTAGAACATATACCACGAACTTCAGGAGTAAATAAACAATAGCTCGAAAGCAGAGCATGCTTGACAAAGGGAGAGGATACAATTTACCAAAGGCATTATGTATCAGGGAAAGAACTCACAAGGTGAGTGAATATGAAGGGCACTATTGGATAACAATCCAACAAAGGACTTGATGATCCACAAAGGATATGATGTGAGTATCAGTACTCAACCAAAAGAGGAAGGAATGCAAATGCAACAGGTTATGGAATCATCTGAAAAATTCGAAGCTTAAATGCAACGGAATTATGATTCAACATCGAAGGATCAGAAGCAGACGCTCAGATCAATGATGGATAAGTTGAATAGACCAGAGGCATAATCGACGACAAATAGTTTGGTCGAGAACCAGCTCATGTTTAAAATGACGTCTGAGCCAGAAAGATAATTTAAAAGGATCAACTGATGATTGCGTGCATTCGCACTCATGTTGAATCAAAAGGATCAAAATGACGGTGCCTAAGGATACTAACGAATATTACAAGACATATGGAAAGCATCCATCATGCAAGCAGACAAGTATTGCAGAGCAATAAGCTACTAAGGATTTTTGGAGGATCGAATAGTATTTCGAAGACCATTGTGAAACACATTGAGGGAGTCCTGGATTAGGGGGTGTCCGGATAGCCGGACTATAGCCTTTGACCGGACTCCTGGACTATGAAGATACAAGATTGAAGACTTCGTCCCGTGTCCGCATGGGACTTTCCTTGGCGTGGAAGGCAAGCTTGGTGATACGGATATGTAGATCTCCTCCCATTGTAACCGACTCTGTGTAACCCTAGCCCTCTCCGGTCTCTATATAAACCGGAGGGTTTTAGTCCGTAGGACGAACAACAATCATACCATAGGCTATCTTCTAGGGTTTAGCCTCTCTGATCTCGTGGTAGATCTACTCTTGTACTACCCATATCATCAATATTAATCAAGCAGGAGTAGGGTTTTACCTCCATCGAGAGGGCCCGAACCTGGGTAAAAACATCGTGTCCCTTGTCTCATGTTACCATCCGCCTAGACGCACAGTTCGGGACCCCCTACCCGAGATCTGCCGGTTTTGACACCGACATTGGTGCTTTCATTGAGAGTTCCTCTATGTTGTCGCCATTAGGAAGGATGCCTCATCCCGTCTTTAAAGACGACACTGTTGCTAAAGGAGCTTTGGCTATCAGCCAAACTCTCCGGCTAGGCAGTTTTCTTATGACCGCCTGTTCGGCCGCCGCGCCGATGATGACTTCTCGGGTCATCGAAAGCAATATTCACATCAACTTGGAACTCGCCGAGCAGTTAGATCCGACGGAGCTCTCTTCCCTAAACGAGCTCCTGGATCGCATCGCCGCCCTGGGAGTCGCTACAGACCACGAACAGATTGGGCCTAAACCTGATCTGAGAGAGATTAACTCTCCCCAGGTCACCCATCACGTTGCTGTGGTGGAGGAACAATGCGGCGACCCTTCATCTATCTTAAGGACTAGCTATGTCCGATTCCCGATCCCTCCAAGCCGGATACCCGCGGAGGGGAGGACGTCACTCAAGACCTGAACTTAGAGTCAGGCAACGGGCTAGATTCATTGGACAACATCCAAGAATCCAAGCTTCCGAGTTCGGAAACTCCTTGGCCCTTGAGCCTCAGATTGGGTGAGGTTTCGGATCTAATTCCACCCACCCACCCGAACATAGGCGATCTATCCAAAATTAGGCAAGAGCCCGAGGAAACAATACATCATTACTGGGCCAGATTCCTCCTGGTTATGAACAGGATAAAGGATCGCCCGAGGAAGACGCAATTTCATTCTTCTGCAATAATTGCATGGACAAGGGAATCCTCAATGCCATAGGTCGCCGTGAAATTACACGCTTTGCTGACTTGGCGTCCATAGTACGAAAGTACTGTGAGATGGAAAGCGCCTGGAAAACCGAAGTAAGATTTTGGTACAATCCGGCCCTGAATACAAACCCAGTCCGAAATAAAAGGGTGCATTATCGCCAATCACCCGGGTTAAACACCAAAAAACAAAAAACCCCTACGGGGCATGGAACCATACTGGAGGGATGGCTCAACGGACCCTGTAAAATTCATAGTACAGAGGGTGCCACACCAACTCATAGCCTTAGAGCATGTTGGATACTCCGGCAGGTGGCCAAAAGTGGCGAAGAGCTTCTAACCCCAGCATCCACAGAGCACCAGCCCAGGGATACCAGTACGGTATTAACAGTCTTCGAGACTTTCGCATCAAATAATATTCTAAAACGAACACTCCGTAGCCTTGCCAAAGTTTACCAAGTAGCAACAATAAATCCATGGAGTGACACGGCTATTACATTTAATGCCAGTGATGAACCTAAATTCCGAACAGCCCGAGCACCAGCAGCATTGGTCCTCAGTCCAATAGTGGACGGCTTTCGCCTTACCAAGGTACTCATGGACGGTGGCAGCGGATTGAACCTCATTAATGAGGAAACCCTTTGAAAAATGGAAATAGACTGGAGCCGCATTGAGCGAAGCAGCACAACCTTTAGAGGAATAATGCCAGTCGGGAAGTGTGCTGCACAGGAAAAATCACACTGGATGTGGTGTTCGGCATGCCGGATAATTACAGGTCCGAGGAGGTCACGTTCCCAGTGGCCCCGTTCAGCAGCGGATACCATGCTCTATTAGGGCGAGAGGCATTCACAATTTTTCAAGCTATAACCCATTACGGGTACATGAAGCTCAAAATGCCCGGGCCCAACGGAATCATCACTCTTGCTAGTGACCCGGACATAGCACTCCGCGCCGAAAATAAGACAGCCGCACTAGCCCTTGAGGCACTATCCGAAGCCCTAGCGGCCGAGGAACTGACTGCGCTGCGCTCCACGGTGAACAGGGACGATGTGATACTCGATAAAAGATCCAAGTCCACCTCCTTTAAACCAGCGGACGAAATAGTAAAATTCCAAGTCCACCCAACGGACCCTACAAAAACGGCCTCCATCGGGGCACAATTAAACCCTGATGTAGACACCGCACTACGAGAATTCTTACGCAAAAATTGGGACATTTTCGCCTGGCACCCTTCAGACATGCCAGGAATCCCACGCCGGCTGGCCGAGCACAGCCTCAACATCCTAAAAGGATTCAAGCCAGTCAAACAGGCTCTTCGGCGTTTCTCCGAACCTAAGAGACAAGCCATGGGAGAGGAGCTAGCCAAACTATTGGAGGCCGGATTCATTAGAGACATAAAACATCCGGACTGGCTAGCAAACCTGGTGATGGTACCAAAGAAGGACAAATCCTAGCGCCTATGTGTCGATTTCAAAGACCTCAACAAGGCTTGCCCAAAGGATCCCTTCCCCCTCCCCCGCATCGATCAAATTATCGACGCTACCGCAGGACACGATTCGTTGTGTTTCCTCGACGCATACTCTAGCTACCATCAAATTAAGATGGCAGAACAAGATCAAGCCGCAACGGCATTTATCACCCCATACGGCCCATTCTGCTTCAACACAATGCCCTTCGGGCTCAAAAACCCCGGCGCAACATATCAGCGCATGATTCAGACATGTCTGGCAAACCAAATCGGCAAAACAATGGAGGCATATGTAGATGATGTGGTCGTCAAAACCAAGCATGTCGAAACTCTAGTAGACGACTTGAGGCTCACATTCGATAATCTCCGAACATATGACATCAAGCTTAACCCGGAAAAATGCGTTTTCGGCGTACCAGCCGGAAAGCTCTTGGGCTTCATTGTATCCGGTAGAGGAATTGAAGCAAACCCAGTCAAGATCCGAGCTCTGTCACAATTGGATATCCCAAAGGGCCTAAAAAAAATACAAAAATTGACTGGATGCGTGGCGGATCTAAGCCGCTTTATCTCCCGTTTGGGAGAAAAGGCATTACCCCTTTATCGCCTCCTCCAACAAGCCGAACACTTGAGTGGGCGGATGCATACCACGGCCGTACTCAAAGAAATAAAAGCCATACTGGCAACAAACCCGGTCCTGGCCGTGCCCAACATGGGCGAACCAATGCTATTATACATCGCGGCAACTCATCAAGTTGTAAGCGCGGTGCTCGTTGTCGAACGAGAAACGGACGGACACAAGTTCCCCCTTCAAAAACCAGTTTACTACGTGTCCACTGTCCTCACTCCATGCAAGTCATGGTATCCGCATTATGAAAAGATAGCGTACACGGTGTTTATGGCATCCCGAAAGCTGCAACACTACTTTCAAGAGTGTTCGATAACAGCAGCCTCCGAAGTACCTCTTAACGACATTATAAACAACTGCGACACGACGGGCCGGATTGCCAAATGGGCCATTGAGCTCCTCCTGTTCGACATACCCTATAAGCCACGGTGAGCCATTAAGTCGCAAGTTTTGGCTGACTTCGTCGCCGAATGGACTGAAGCCGAACTCCCTAAAGAGTACGACACATATTCCAACTGGATCATGCACTTCGACGGCTCCAAAATGTTGGCTGGTCTAGGGGCTGGCATCGTTCTGACGTCCCCAACAGGAGATACAGTTCAATACATACTCCAGATAATGTATACGGACTCCAACAACACAGCCGAATACGAGGCCCTTCTACATGGTCTCCGGATGGCGGTATCCATGGGCATTCAACGCCTAGAGGTGCGCGGGGGTTCGAACCTCGCGATATCCCAAATAAATGGAACTTTGATGCCAAGGATACGAAAATGGCAGCTTATCGCAACGCCGTCCTAAAAATGTCAGCTCGGTTCGAAGGGCTCGGATTTCACCATATAGCTCGAGAAAACAATCAGGCAGCAGACGTCTTGGCACGCATTGGCGCAAAGCGTGATGCCGTCCCCCCAATATCTTCTTAGAGAGGCTGTTCAAGCCATCCGTATTATGGGAAGGGAGTCCGGAAATAATAGCCCGGACCCAACAACACTGCCCGACACCGAACATTCTGACACAATTGGAGGCTCTGCCAACGAAATAACATCTTCATCCCACGTGATAATGGCAGTCATTGCCCCGTGGACGGAACCATTCCTAGCCTACCTAACCAGGCAGGAACTTCCCGAGGACCAAAATGAGGCACGCTGCATAGTGCGGCGATCTAAAGCCTATAAAGTCCATGTGGGAGAGCTTTATAAGAAAAGCATCACCGGAGTCCTTCAAAGGTGTATCTCCGAAGAGGAAGGGCGGAATCTTCTGGCTGAAATTCATGCCGGAATCGGCGGGCACCACGCCGCAGCCCGGGTCCTTGTAAGCAAGGCCTTCCGTACAGGATTTTATTGGCCAACGGCCCCGGCAGATGCTCAGGACTTAGTCCAACGATGCGTCGGTTGCCAGCTCTTTGCTAATCAAAGCCACATGCCACCCACCGCCCTCCAAACTATACCCATCACCTGGCCCTTCACGGTCTGGGGTCTTGACATGGTTGGACCCCTTAAAGGAGGAACCCACAAGCAAAAATACCTACTGGTCATGGTGGATAAACTCACCAAATGGATAGAGGCCAAGCCTGTTAAGGCGGCGAATCCGGACCGATGATAGACTTCATATCGGGGTCGCATACACCGTTCTGGCGTCCCCACAGCATCATCACTAATAACGCACGAACTTCACGACCGACGAGGTCAAACTCTGGTGCAAAAACATGGGCATCAAGCTCGACTATGCTTCAGTCTATCACCCTCAAACTAACGGTCAAGTCGAGCAAGCAAATGGTCTAATCATGAGCGGCATCAAACCCAGATTAGTGCGGTCCCTCAAGGAATCTAACACGCACTGGGTAGAGGAGCTCGACTCCATACTCTGGGGGCTGCGGACCACGCTGAATCGCACCACCGGATTCACACCATTCTTTATGGTATACAGCGCAGAGGCAGTTCTGCCCTGCGACATAATTCATGACTCACCTCGCGTGCACATGTACGAAGAAAGAGAAGCCGAGCTCGATCGGCAGGACAGTTGGGCGCCTTGGAGGAGGAGAGTGACGTGGCAAAAGCCCGTTCCGCATTCTATCAACAGCAGGCCCGAAGATATCAAAGCAGAGAAGTACGGGCCAAAACTTACAATGTTGGCGAGTTAGTTCTACACCTGCCGGACAAGAAAAAGGACAAACTCAAGCCCAAATGGGAAGGTCCCTTTATTATCGACCAAGTCCTGACCGGTGGAGCGTACCGTCTGCGAGATGCATCGGATAACCGACTCGAGCCGAACCCATGGAACGCAGCCCGTCTCCGAAGATTCTACGCCTAGAGCCGGATTCTGAGTTTGTCTCCTTCCTCTGTCAATTTTTTACACATTAGCTGTCTTATATTTCTCTCCTTCTCCCTCCTTTTCTCTTACAGCCTTTAAAGGCTCGTTCGCGCATTGTTCGCACACACTTGACACGCTATCCGCGCCCATTATACCTGGGGGCTCCTTTAACAGAAGCTTATTTATACGGGCTTCATGCCCAACACATGTGTTCACTTCCGCATGTACCTTTTATTCACCATTATATGCATCGATATGACTTAAGTTTTGGCCAAGCTGGGTTGCCTAGCTCCTGTGCTTACCCCTACGTTCCCGATTGTTCGACTAGGCGGTAAAGGGAGCACCTCTGCGATTGTTACTGCCGAGTCAGCCGGATGTGTACCTCAGACTGGGTGAAGCCGAAAGCTAGCGTTCTTAAGGGAACATTCGGTCAATGAACTAAAGATGATTTCTCCCTTGTTTATTTATCTGCCCCCCCCCCCGATGCTTTTCTGCTTTTTTCGCAGTCCGGACATGCACTTTAGGGCATGCCTGCCAAGGAAAGGAACCCCTAACGGAACTATTCTCCCTGGAAGATGTTTCTTACTAACCATGTAATATAACATAACTAGTTGGGCACTTGTCTGTTCAAGCACTAATGACCCCTACGCCTGGTCTCCATGCATGCCCCGGTTCCTACATAACCGAAAGGGTTTTCAGACACACTCCGGACTGTCGGGTCCTGAGGTAGAAGCGAAAAGGCCCGCCATGACAAACGATCTACAATCCGGCTAGAAGGCATTTTACATGTCATCTTAAATTACATAGTCAATTTGACTGGGCATATTCCTCTTCAATACCATCCAACAGGCTGTCAACTTTACAGTCCTGTTGGGAATATTTGGCGGCCAACTCTACTTGGCCGTAAACTAAGCTCACGGGGATCTCCTTCCCATCGGCCCCCACAGGTCCGACCTCGGCTGTCGGTGTCAAAACCGGCGGATCTCGGGTAGGGGGTCCCGAACTGTGCGTCTAGGCGGATGGTAACAGGAGACAAGGGACACGATGTTTTTACCCAGGTTTGGGCCCTCTCGATGGAGGTTAAACCCTACTCCTGCTTGATTAATATTGATGATATGGGTAGTACAAGAGTAGATCTACCACGAGATCAGAGAGGCTAAACCCTAGAAGCTAGCCTATGGTATGATTGTTGTTCGTCCTACAGACTAAAATCCTCTGGTTTATATAGAGTCCGGAGAGGGCTAGGGTTACACATATTCGGTTACAATGGGAGGAGATCTATATATCCGTATCGCCAAGTGAGGGAGTCCTGGATTAGGGGGAGTCCGGATAGCTGGACTATGACCTTTGGACGGACTCCTGGACTATGAAGATACAAGATTGAAGACTTCGTCCCGTGTCCGGATGGGACTTTCCATTGCATGGAAGGCAAGCTTGGCGATACGGATATGTAGATCTCCTACCATTATAACCGACTACGTAACCCTAACCCTCTTGGTGCCTATATAAACCGGAGGGTTTTAGTCCGTGGGGCGAACAACAACCATACCATAGGCTAGCTTCTAGGGTTTAGCCTCTCGATCTCGTGGTAGATCTACTCTTGTACTACCCATATCATCAATATTAATCAAGCAGGAGTAGGTTTTACCTCCATCGAGAGGGCCCAACCTGGGTAAAAACATCGTGTCCCTTGTCTCCTGTTACCATCCGCCTAGACGCACAGTTCGGGACCCCCTACCCGAGATCCCCGGTTTTGACACCGACATTGGTGCTTTCATTGAGAGTTCCTTTGTGTCGTCATCTTTAGGCCCGATGGCTCCTCCGATCGTCAACAACGATGCGCTCCAGGGTGAGACTTTTCTCCCCGGACAGATCTTCGTATTCGGCGGCTTTGCACTACGGGCCAATTCGCTTGGCCATCTGGAGCAGATTGAAAGCTACGCCCCTGGCCATCAGGTCAGATTTGGAAGTTTGAACTACACGGCTGACGTCCGCGGAGACTTGATCTTCGACGAGTTCAAGCCACAGCCAAGCGCGCCCGCCTTTATCACGAGGGCATGATCTAGCTCTGCCGCCGAACAATGTCCTGGAGGCCGCACTGGTGTCCGCTCCGACCTTTAGCTCGGAGCCGACTGCGCCGATCGAGGACAGGTGGCTGGACACCGCCTCGGGGGCTGCAATCTCTACGGTGATTGAGCCGTACACCTACCCGTCCTTTATGGCTTCGTGATTCCAAGGTGCGAACTCCTCTCCGGACTCCGAACCTTCCGCGCCCCAATCGAATCCGATTAGGCGCCGATCATGGAATTCACTGCCGCGGACATCTTTCAGCACTCGCCCTTTGGCGACATCCTGAATTCACTAAAGTCTCTCTCTTTATCGGAGAGCCTGGCGGATAATGGTCGGGAAGGTTGGGATGCAGACGATGAAGAAATTCAAAGCCCACCACCACCCACTTCAGTAGCCACTGTCGATGATTTAACCGACATGCTTGACTTCGACTCCGAAGACATCGACGGTATGGATGACGATGTAGGGGAGGAACATGGACCAGCACCTATAGGGCACTGGAGAACCACCTCATCTCATGATGTATACATGGTGGACACACCTAAAGGAAGCGACGACGAGGAACAGCGATGCGCTACGAAGGATCATTCCTCGGCGGTCAAAAGCGGCGGCGTAAGCGCCGCTCAAAGTCCCGCCTCGACAAGGACAACAGCCATACAGACCCAGCCATAGAGCAGGGTGAACCGGTGGACGACGAACATGCTATCGAGCAACCGTCCGAACAGGACAACCTGGATAAACAACCCGTCCCTGGCGAAGATAACAGTCCGGACGATCTCAAGCCGGACAATTTGCTGGAGCAGAAGAACCTCCACAAAAGGCTCGTCACCACTGCACAAAGCCTTAAAAAACAGAAGCGGAAGCTCAAAACAGCGGAAGATGCACTCAGAATCAGATGGAGCAAAGTACTCAACACCGTGAACAAATCTGGCGACAACCCGAACAAAACTACCCAAAGCGAAAACTACTGCCCGAATTTGATGAGGAGGCCGTAGAGCCCCCGCAATCAAAAAACAAGGAGGCCACCCGGTCGGATGGAGGACCCCATGACAAACAGAGAGCGGCAAACGGCACCGCACACAAGCCGACAAGCGGTCCGCACAGGGATTCGCATAAAAAAGATGGCCCAGTTAGATCTATCTACGGGCCAAGAAAGCAAGCTCTAGTAAGCAATGCAACACATCAAGTATCCGAACATCACGGTACACCTACATATAGGGGTGCCGCACACCCCCTATGTTTCACCGATGAGGTGCTGGATTATGAATTTCCAGTGGGATTCAAGCCCGTAAACATAGAGGCATACGACAGAACAACAGACCACGAGTGCGGATTGAGGATTACATCCTCCACATACACATGGCTAGAGGAGATGATCTCCACACCATAAAATACTTACCCTCAAGCTCAAAGGGCCAGCCCGGCATTGGCTTAAAAGCCTTCCGAAAACACCATTGGAAGTTGGGAGGAGCTCGAGGATGCTTTTGGGCAAATTTTCAAGGGACCTATGTCCGACCTCCGGATGCCGACGATTTAAGTCACATAACTCAACAACCCAGAGAGTCAGCCCGGAAATTTTGGAACAAATTCCTTACTAAAAAGAACCAAATAGTCGACTCTCCGGACGCCGAAGCCTTAGCAGCTTTCAAACACAACGTCCGAGACGAATGGCTCGCCAGCCACCTCGGCCAAGGAAAGCCAAGAACAATGGCCGCATTAACAAGCCTCATGACCCGCTTTTGCGCAGGAGAGGACAGCTGGCTGGCAAGATGCAGTACCAGCGACCCAAGTACATCCGAAGTCAAAGATGGAAACGGGAAACCACGACGCGGCAAGGACCAGCGTCGGACCAAGGGAAACAGCCCGAAGAGCACGGCAGTCAACGCTGGATTCAAAAGCTCTCGGCAGAATCATAAAAAGTTGCCCCGTAAGGATAATAGGGACGAGCTATCTAACTTAAACAAAATCTTGGACAAGATATGCCAAATCCACAGTACTCCCGGGAAGCCTGCAAACCATACCCACAGAGATTTCTGGGTCTTCAAGCAGTCCGACAAACTCAACGCCGAACATAAGGGGCTCGACACACCAAGCGAGGACGATGACGAACCCCACAAGCAGAGCACCCGAAAACAAAAGAATTTCCCACAAGAAATCAAAACAGTAAACTCACTTCACGTGACAAAAGGGAAAAATAGAGAGGCGCCCATAGAGGTACACGCCATACGGCCTATCCCGGAGGAGTCCGCCACTTGTTGTTAAAACCAATCACCTTGACCATCAGGATTACTCTAGAAGTATCACGGAATGCAGGTTGGACTGCCTTGATATTAGATCAATAGTGGCGGACTCCAATGTACACAAGTCCTAATGGATGGCGGCAAGATCTAAACCTGCTATATCAGGACACAATCCATAAAATGGGGATAGACCCAACCAAATTTAGCCATAGCAACACTTCCTTTCAAGGGTAATGCCAGCCCATATGCCCATTATGCGGGCTCTCTCGACTAGAAGTTGGGTTGGCTCACCCGACAACTTCCGCCCGTGAAAAGTTAACCTTCCACCTCGCCCCATTTACAAGTAGCTATCAAGCACTATTAGGACGCGAAGCTTTCGCCCGCTTTAACGCAATACCGCATTATGCATCTCTTACACTTAAAATGCCCGGTCCACGCGGCATCATCTCATTAAAGGGAAACATCGAGGGTTCCTCGAGTCCGAAAATTGCGCGGTTGCCTTGACAGCCCCACAATAAACCGGCTTCACCAATACAAGCACTTAGACAGGTCGTCCAGACCCCGGACACGGTTGGATGAGTCCGGCGTAAACATACAAGGGCATACTAGACGCATACCCCCGTACAAGGGGCTCCGCGCATCCACAACAAGAGACAATAAAGCTCAATTTTGTTCATTTTTGAATTGTACTTTGTTTATTTAATATAGCGTACATTTTCGCGATCTTTTCAACTAAGTTCCTCTCTTTACAGATGAACACCGTGCTACACCCGTCGAGGATATGGCTGCGCGGAGACACAGGTAGCAGGCGTGCGGTGAGGGACCCGTTGCAAGGATTCTTTTCAGATTAAGACCATGCGTAAACCTTTTTTACTGTCTCTTATTGATACACATCCTCCGGTTTCTTGCTATAACCGATGAGGAGGTTGGCATTTTGGCATAGGCCACGTCAGAATTTTGCGCGTACCTGGACACCAGGGGCTTATTAACAAGGGCGTTGTTCGGCCCGTTTTCATAAAGATCGAATACCTTAGGGAGTGTTCGGCGTCTCGAGTTAGGCCTTATATGCATCATCTCCGAATCATGTCTTTGGTCAAATGTTGGGTTTGCCCCGCTCCTGTGTTTTGCTGCCTTACGTTCCTCTCTATCGGCTAATGCGGCACCGGGAGAACTACTGCGATTGTGCCCCGGTTCGGCCAGGCGAGCACCTTAGTAGAGAAAGCCGAAAAATGACCGTCATGATATAGCGTGAGATTGGTCAACCACTAGATGACCCGCTGGAATCTTTAGAATTCCTCCGCATTGACGAAGGGCCGTTTCCCGGTCAGGCACATACGCGCCCCGAATTCGGGTGAGCGCGGTGCCCCTAGGGGCTATATAGTAGCCCCACCGTCGAACTCCTATGGCTAAGTGAAAGTGATAAAGCATTATAGTCCGGTTGCCTAGTTTGCTGCGCTATCACCTCCTTTGTAGGACCAAGACGTTGGATCAAGTGTGAAAAGGCGTTTTCTGCAAACACCCCCGCATTATATGCGTGGGGGCTGAAGCCAAAGACTGCCATCTTTCAGGTTATATACACATATACATTAACGGCCGCATAGGAGGTATTGTAATTCTTGAAGGCACAAGTATAAAAAGCTTTTATATTCCATCGAAACATTGTTTCACAATAATACATGTTATTCAAACATAATATCCCTCGAGCATTGCGTCTCTATTAAACGAGCGCCCTGCAGAACTTCCTGAAAATAGTGCTCGATAGGTACTCGGCTTCCGTCCGAATCTTGGGATGTAACATCGGTGGCCTTCATCTCCGTCCAGTATGTCTTGACACGGGCAAGAGCCATCCGCGCACCCTCTATGCATGCTGACCACCTCATTGCTTTGATATGCGGCATTGCACCAAGGAACTGCTGCACCAAGCCAAAATAAGTCTTCGGCTCGGGCCTTTTCGGCCACAAATGAGTGTTCTTCATGGCAAGTCCGGACAACCTATTCAGCTCCGCCCATTCGGCCAAACGATCGGTTAATGGAAGTGGACACTCTGGATTACGGAACTGCGACCAAAAAAGCTCTTCCATCTCGTGATCTTTTTTATCTCCGAAGTGTTGACGCGTCGCGTGCACTTGCGCCAAGTCGGATAAGCATCCTCACTACTCCACAGCCGGTCCAACTCGAGCATATTTAGGATCCGTGAACTTCCTCCGTAGCGAAAAGGGCTTTCGGCCGCGATATCTCCGGCTGGCGTAGCTCCTCCTTCATAGCTCTCATCGCAGAGCGAGCATCCTTAGCCTCGGTGGTGGCCTTCTTGAGTCCTCTTGCTCCGCTCGACCTTCTTTTTCAAGAAGCTCGCAGCGGTCAGTAGCATTCTTCAACTTCACGGCCATCTCGGCCATTTCCTTCTTAGCTTGACAATGAGCAGCCTGTTCGGCTTTTAGCTCTTGACGCCTTTAAAACAACCGCATCACTTTTTCTGGCCTGCTCCTTGGCTCGGGCAAGCTCCGCCCGAAGGTTCTCCATGGCAGCGGCACCATCTGCATCAAGCATACATGTTGTAAGGCACGGGCATCAAGCTCCCTTACCAGGTGTCCGCGGAGAAACCGCATACCTTGTGACTCGTCAAGCCGCTTATTAACAAGCACGATGTCAGCATCCGCCACGTCAAGTTGCCGCTATAGTTCGGCAAATTCATCAGTCCGGCTAGCAACCGGACGCTCCGCCGCCTACATAGGAAGGGCGACATATTATAGCTGGGATTATGATCCTCGACGCGCTGTCATTTTGACAACGCACGAGTCTCGAGGGCTACTATCTACAGGCGCATCTTATATATGCGGAACCGTCAAAAGGTACATCATTGCACATACCTCAAAACCCGACGGTAAACTCTGGCGGCCTCGTACTAACCGCTTTCGGTGGCGAATTTTTCAATCACCGTACCCATCAATGCACGGTGATCCTCTCGAGATAGACACTGCGCCGAGCAGATCCTTCAACTCCTCGACCGTGCACCAGGAGGTGCGGACTCGTCCGATGGCCTTTTTGAAGGCGGACACGGAGGGCTCGGGGTCCCTCGACCGCCCTCCGCCCTGCGGATTGAAGAAACCCTCTGCGGCGACACCTCGGGATCGTGCGCCTCGCTAGGCGATGCGGCAGGGGAGGCGTTCGCTCTCCATCATCTCGGACGAAGATCCCACGAATCTGAGCTCTGCTGAGAAGGGCTGAAATCCGAACTACAAGGTAAACTTTCGGTCATCTTCAGAAATAAAACAGGGATGTCTCTTATTTTAAAAACTCCCCTCTCTACTTACGGCTCGCTGGAGGGCTGATCTCCTTGGGTAAATAGTGCGGCCGGGACATCTCCCAGCGCAGGACCCTCTGGCGAAGATTTCTTCCTCCGCTTTGAGGTCTTGGCCTCCGGATCTTCAGAGGCGGTCCTCTTCTCCCCTTGGATGGAGGGATTCTCGATCCCTCCTTTCTTGATGACCTCCTTCGCGGAGGCAGTAGCTTCCTTGTTCCCCCCTTCGCCTTCTTCCAAAGGCGCAGCCTCCAGCATCTTGGTTAACACGGGATCCGGCGTGGTCTCAGGGATGGGGGTCGGACACCTGATCAGTTTTGCTTTCACTATCCACTCCTGTTTAAGGGACATCTCTTTTAAGGGCAAGTTTATGATAAATATACGAATAGCGTGTCCGGGTACAGGACTACTTACTTGAGTATCCGGGCGATTGCAGCTCAGACATGCGTCCTCGGTCAAGTCCGGACACATTGTTTGTGATCCGAAGAACTGTTTGTACATCTCCACGGGCGTTGCGCCCATAAAATTTTGGAGAGCTCGTGGTCCCTCCGGATTGAACTCCCACAGGCAGAGGGGGCGACGTTTGCAGGGCAGGATGCGGTGAATCAGCATGACCTGCGCTACTACGACCAGATTGATCTCTCTCTAGGAGGTCTCGAATACGGCCCTGCAACAAGGGCACGTCCTTGGATGGCCCCCAGTAAAGCCCTTTATTGACCCATGACGCCAGCCGCGGTGGAGGACCCGAGCGAAAGGCAGGTGGCGCCACCCATTTGGTGCCCCTGGGAGCTGTGATATAAAACCACTCTTGTTTCCATAGACTAAGCTCCTCTTGAAAAGAGCCCTTGGGCCATGAAGCGTCAGCATTCTTGCTTATAACAGCCCCTCCGCACTCCGCCTGTTGCCCCTTGATCATCTTCGGCTCTACCTTGAAGGTCTTGAACCACAATCCGAAGTGAGGGGTAATGCGGAGGAAGGCTTCGCATACGACGATGAACGATGAGATGTGGAGGATGGACTCCGGATCCAAGTCGTGAAATTCCAGCCCGTAAAAAAACATGAGCCCCCTCACGAAGGGGTCCGTCGGGAAGCCTAGGCCCCGAAGGAAGTGAGATCTGAACACCACGCTTTCACGGGATTGGGAGTGGGAATAACCTGCCCTTGGGCAGGCAGCCTATCTTGATTTCGCGGTTAGATACAGCATCTCTTAGCTTTAGGATGTCTTCTTCCGTGTGGAGGAAGGCATCCACCAGCCTTGAAAGTCGGGCGGACATCATCGAAGGTCCAAAGCGCCTGAATATGGAGCTTTGGGTGTTGGAACTCAAGGCGAGGGGCGGATTCGATTGAGATTGAGAAAAAGGAGCGGGGCCTTGGTCTCTTTATAAAGAGGTTGAATACCAGGAGCCCTCCCCGTGACCGTTTGGGACTCGCCTTCGATAGAGGAGGCGTGCCAACGGGCACGACTGGGTTACCCACGCCCGCATTGATGAGAATCCCGGAATAAGGGGACACGATCTCTGCTTTGACAAGACGTGCCAAGGAAACCGCCTCGCTAAACACGCTAAGGTGGGACAGTGAAAACGATTCGAATAAAGGCTTGGCCGTGGTGTGATGTCACGCTGCGGAATATGTCAGCAGATTGAGCTTGTGTGAATATTATTCCCTCTACGGTGGTATGTGGAACTTATTTTGCAGAGCCGGACACTATCCTTGTGTTCAAAATCTTCTAAGAAGAATTCGGAGGAGGAACCCGCCTTGCAATGCCGAAGACAATATGCGCGTCGGACTCGTCGTCATTGAAGCCTGGTTCAGGGCTCCGAGGAGTCTGGATTAGGGGTGTCCGGATAGCGGACTATGACCTCTGGCGGACTCTGGACTATGAAGATACAAGATTGAAGACTTCGTCCCGTGTCCGGATGGGACTTTCCTTGGCATGGAAGGCAAGCTTGGCGTCTGATATGTAGATCTCCTACCATTATAATCGACTCTGTGTAACCCTAACCCTCTTCGGTGCCTATATAAACCGGAGGGTTTTAGTCCGTGGGATCTAACAACAATCATACCATAGGCTAGCTTCTAGGGTTTAGCCTCTCTGATCTCGTGGTAGATCTACTCTTGTACTACCCATATCATCAATATTAATCAAGCAGGAGTAGGGTTTTACCTCCATCGAGAGGGCCCGAACCTGGGTAAAAACATCGTGTCCCTTGTCTCCTGTTACCATCCGCCTAGACACACAGTTCGGGACCCCCTACCCGAGATCCGCCGGTTTTGAGACCGACACCAAGCTTTCCTTCCACGCCAAGGAAAGTCCCATCCGGACACGGGACGAAGTCTTCAATGTTGTATCTTCATAGTCAGGAGTCTGGCCAAAGGCTATAGTCTGGCCATCCGGACACCCCCTAATCTAGGACTCCCTCAGTAGCCCCTGAACCAGGCTTCAATGACGATGAGTCCGGCGCGCATATTGTCTTCGGCATTGCAAGGTGGGTTCCCCTTATGAATACTTCATAGAAGATTTTGAACACAAGGATAGTGTCCAGCTCTGCAAAATAAGTTCCACATACCACTGTAGAGAGAATAATATTTACACAAGTTCAATCACGACGATTCCAGCAGCGTGATATCACACCAGGCCAAGCCTTTATTCAATCATTTTACCGTCCCACCTCAACAGATTTAAGGGGCGGTTTCCTTGGCACGTTTTGTCAAAGCAGAGATCGTGTCCCCTTATTCCGAGATTCTCATTAATACGGGCGTGGGTAACCCAGTCGTGCCCGTTGGCATGCCTCCTCTATCGAAGGCGAGTCCCGAACGGTGACGGGGAGGGCTCCTGGTATTCAACCTCTTTATAAAGAGACCAAGGCCCCGCTCCTTTTTCTCAATCTCAATCGAATCCGCCCCTCGCCTCGAGTTCCAACACCCAAAGCTCCAGATTCAGGCGCTTCGGACCTTCGATGATGTCCGGCTTCGACCTTCAAGGTCGGTGGATGCCTTCCTCCGTCACGGAAGAAGACGTCCTAAAGCTAAGAGATGCCAGGTATCTAACCGGCGAAATCTCGCATAGGCTACCTGCCCAAGGGCAGGTTATTCCCACTCCCAAGCCCGATGAAAGCGTGGTGTTCGCGTCTCACTTCCTTCGGGGGCTAGGCTTCCCAACGGACCCCTTCGTGAGGGGGCTCATGTTTTATTACGGGCTGGAATTTCACGACTTGGATCCGGAGTCCATCCTCCACATCTCATCGTTCATCGTCGTATGCGAAACCTTCCTCTGCATTACCCCTCACTTCCTATTGTGGCTCAAGACCTTCAAGGTGGAGCTGAAGATGATCAAGGGGCAACAGGCAGAGTGTGGAGGGGCTGTTATAAGCAAGAATGCTGATGCTTCATGGCCCGAGGGCTCTTTTCAACGGGAGCTCAGTCTATGGCAACAAGAGTGGTTTTATATCACAGCTCCCAGGGGCACCAAATGGGTGGCGCTACCTGCATTTCGCTCGGGTCCTCCACCACGGCTGGCGTCATGGGTCAATAAAGGGCTTGATTGGGGGCCGTCCAAGGACGTGCCCTTGTTGCAGGGCCGTATTCGAGACCTCCTAGAGAGAGGATCAATCTGGTCGTAGTAGCGCAGGTCATGCTGATTCATCGCATCCTACCCTGCAAACGTCGCCCCCTCCGCCTGTGGGAGTTCAATCCGGAGGGACCACGAGCTCTCCAACATTTTATGGGCGCAACGCCCGTGGAGATGTACAAACTGTTCTTCAGATCACAAGCAATGTGTCCGGACTTGACCGAGGACGCAGGTCCGAGCTGCAATCGCCCGGATACTCAAGTAAGTAGTCCTGTACCCGGACACGCTATCCGTATATTTATCATAAACTTGCCCTTAAAAGAGTTGTCCCTTAAATAGGAGTGGATATCGAGAGCAAAACTGATCAGGTGTCCGGCCCCCCTCCCTGAGACCACGTCGGATCCCGTGTTAACCAAGATGCTGGAGGCTGCGCCTTTGGAAGAAGGCGAAGGAGGGAACAAGGAAGCTACTGCCTCCGCGAAGGAGGTTATCAAGAAAGGAGGGATCGAGAATCCCTCCATCCAAGGGGAGAAGAGGACCGCCTCTGAAGATCCGGAGACCTAGGCCTCAAAGCGGGGGAAGAAATCTTCGCCAGAGGGTCCTGCGCCGGAGATGCCCCGCCGCACTATTTCCCAAGGAGATCAGCCTCCAAATGAGCCGTAAGTAGAGAGGGGGGTTTTAAAATAAGAGACATCCCTGTTTTATTTCTGAAGATGACCGAAATTTTACCTTGTAGTTCAGATCTCAGCCCTTCTCAGCAGAGCTCGTCTTCAGGGCATCTTCGTCCGGAGATGATGGAGAGCGGAACGCCTCCACCTGTTGTACCGCCTAGCGAGGCGGACGATCCTGAGGTGTCGTCGCAGAGGGTTTCTTCGAATCCGGCAGGGGCGGAGGGCGGTCGTAGGGCCCCCCAAAGCCCTCCGTGTCCGGCCTTTGAAAAAGGCCATCCGACGAGTCCGGCACCTCCTGGTGCACGGTCAGAGGAGTTGAAGGATCTGCTCGGGCGAGCGTCTATCTCAGAGGATCACCGTGCATTGATGGGTATGGTGATTGAAAAAAATTCGTCCGCGGAAAGCGGGTTGTATGAGGCCGCCAGGAGTTTACTAACGGTTTTTGAGGTACGTGCAATGATGTACCTTTTGACGGTTCCGCATATATAAGATTCCCCTTGTATAGATAGTAGCCCCTGAGACTCGGTGCATTGTCAAAAATGACAGCATGCCGAGGATCATAATCCCAGCTATAATATGTCGCCCTTCCTATGTAGGTGGCGGAGCGTCCGGTGGCTAGCCGGACTGATGAATTTGCCGAACTAAAGCAGCAACTTGACATGGCGGATGGCGACATCGCGCTTGTCAATAAGCGGCTTGACGAGTCACAAGGTATGCAGTTTCTCCGTGGACACCTGGTAAGGGAGCTTGTTGTCCGTGCCTTACAACCTGTATGCTTGATGCAGATGGTGCCACTGCCATGGAGAACCTTCGGGCGGAGCTTGCCCGAGCCAAGGAGCAGGCCAGAAAAAGTGATGTGGCTGCCTTAAAGGCGGCCGAAGAGCTAAAAGCCGAACAGGTTGCTCACTGCCGAAGCAAGAAGGAAATGGACGAGATGGCCGTGAAGTTGAAGAATGTTAATGACCGCTGCAGCTTCTTGAAAAAGAAGGTCGAGCGGAGCAAGAGGACTCAAGAAGGCCACCACCAAGGCTAAGGATGCTCGCCTGTGATGAGAGCTATGAAGGAGGAGCTACGCCAAAGCCGAGATATCGCGCTAGAAAGCCCTTTCGCTGTGGATGAAGTTCACGGATCCTAAATATGCTCGCTTGGACCGCTGTGGAGTGCGGAGGATGCTTATCTCGACTTGGCGGCGAAAGGGACATGGACGCGCCAACACTTCGGAGATCAAAAGGATCACGAGATGGAAGAGCTTTTTGGTCGCAGCTCAGAATCCGAGCGCCCACTTCCATTAACCGATCGCTTGGCCAAATGGGCGGAGCTGAATAGATTGTCCGTGATTTGCCATGAAGGATGGCGTGACTCATTCGTGGCTGAAAAGGCCCGAGCCAAGAGTTATTTTGGCTTGGTGCAGCAGTTCCTTGTGCGGTGCCGATCAAAGCAATGAGGCGGTCAAGATGCATAAAGGGCGCGGATGGCTCTTGCCCGTGTCAAGACATACTGGGCGGAGATGAAGGCCACCGATGTTGCATCCCAAGATTCGGACGGAAGCCGAGTACCGCCGAGCACTATTTTCGTGAAGTTCTGCAGGCGCTGCTTAATAGAGACGCGTGCTAGAAGGATATTATGTTCAATAACATGTATTATTGTGAAACAATGTTTCATGGAATATAAAAGTTTTTATACTTGTGCCTTCAAGAATTAAAATACCTCCGTATGCCATTAATGTATATGTGTATATAACCTGAAAGATGGCAGTCTTTGGCTTCAGCCCCCACGCATATAATGCGGGGGTGTTTGCAGAAAACGCCTTTTCACACTTGATCCAACGTCTTGGTCCTACAAAGGAGGTGATAGCGCAGCAAACTAGGAAACCGGACTATAATGCTTTATCACTTTCACTTAGCCATAGGAGTTCGACAGTGGGGCTACTATATAGCCCCTAGGGGCACCGCGCTCACCCGAATTCGGGGCGCATATGTGCCTAACCGGGAAACGGCCCTTCGTCAATGCGGAGGAATTCTAAAGATTCCAGCGGGTCCTCGAGTGGTTGACCAGTCTCACGCTATATCATGACAGCCGGTTTTCGCTTTCATCGAGGTGCTCGCTCACGAACCGGGCACAATCGCAGAATTCTCTTGGTGCCACATTAGCCGATAGAGCGGAACGTAAGGCAGCAAAACACAGGAGCCGGCAAACCCAACATTTGACCAAAGACATGATTCGAGCTGATGCATATAAGGCCTAACTCGAGACGCATTTAACACTCCCTAAGGTATTCGGTCTTTATGAAAACGGGCTGAACAACGCCCTTGGTAATAAGCCCTTGGTGTCCAGGTACGTGCAAAATTCTGACGTGGCCTATGCCAAAACGCCAGCCTCCTCCTCGGTTATAGCAAGAAACCGGGGGATGTGTATCAACAAGAGACAGTAAAAAAAAGTTTACGCAGGGTCTTAATCTGAAAAGAATCCTTGCAACGGGTCCCTCGCACGCCTGCACTGTGTCTCCGTTGTGCCGTGATCCTCGACGGGTGTAGCACGGTGTTCATCTGTAAAGAGAGGAACTTAGTTGAAAAGATCGTATAAAATGTACGCTATATTAAATAATCAAGTACAATTCAAAAATGAATAAAATTGAGCTTTATTATCTCTTGTTGTGCATGCGCGGAGCCCCTTGTACGGGGGTATGCGTCTAGTAAGCCCTTGTATGTTTACGCCGGACTCGTCCAGCCGTGTCTGGGGTCTGGACGACCTATCTAAGTGCTTGTATTGGTGAAGCCTGTTTATTGTGTGGTTGTCAAGGCAACCGCACAATTTTCTGGACTCGAGGAACCCTCGATGTTTCCCTTTAACGAGATGATGCCGCGTGGACTGGGCATTTTAAGTGTAAGAGATGCATAATGCCGTATTGCATTAAAGCGGGCGAAAGCTTCACGTCCCAATAGTTCTTGATAGCTACTTATAAATGGGGCGAGGTGGAATGTTAACTTTTCGCGGCGGAAGTTGTCGGGTGAGCCGAATACAACTTCTAGCCGTAGAGAGCCCGTACAATGGGCATACGGGCCTGGCATTACCCCTTGAAAGGAAGTGTTGCTGTGGCGAAATTTGGTTGGGTCTATCCCCATTTTGCGGATTGTGTCCTGATATAGCAGGTTTAGATCATCGCCGCCATTCATTAGGACTTGTGTAAATTGAGTCCGCCAATTATCGGATCTAATATCAAGGCAGTCCAACTTGCATTCCGTGATACTTCTATAGTAATCTTGATGGTCGAAGGTGATTGGTTTTAACAACCAAGGGCGGGACTCCTCCGGATAGGCCGTATGGCACGCACTCTATGGGCGCCGCTTATTTTTCCCTTTTCTCACGTGAAGTGAGTTTTCTGCTTTGATTTCTTGTGGGAAATTCTTTTGTTTTCCGGTGCTCGCTTGGGGTTCGCCATCGCCCTCGCTTGGTGTGTCGAGCCCCTTGTGTTCGGCGTTGAGTTTGCTTGGACTGCTTGAAGACCCAACAATCTGTGGGTATGGTTTGCAGGCTTCCGGAGTACTGTGGATTTGGCATATCTTGTCCAAGATTTTGTTTGTTAGATAGCTCGTATTGCATCTTGCCAGCCAGTTATCCTCTCCCGCGCAAAAGCGGTCATGAGGCTTGTTAATGCGGCCATTATTCTTGGCTTTTCTTGGCGAGGAGTCTCATGAGCCATTCGCCCCTGGACGTTGTGTTTGAAAGCTGCTAAGGCTTCGCGTCCGGACAATGACTATTTGGTTCTTTTAGTAAGGAATCTGTTCCAAAATTTTCGGCTGACTCTCCGTGTTGTTGAGTTATGTGACTTAAATCGTCGGATCCGGAGGTCGGACATAGGTCCCTTGAAAATTTGCTCAAAAGCATCCTCGAGCTCCTCCCAACTTCCAATGGTGTTTTCGGAAGGCTTTTAAGCCAATGCCGGGCTGGCCCTTTGAGCTTGAGGGTAAGTATTTTATGGCGTGGAGATCATCTCCTCTAGCCATGTGTATGTGCAGGATGTAATCCTCAATCCGCACTCTGTGGTCTGTTGTTCCGTCAGATGCCTCTATGTTTACGGGCTTGAACCGCCGAAATTCATAATCCAGCACCTCATCGGTGAAACATAGGGGTGTGCGGCACCCCTATATTTAGGTGTACCGTGATGTTCGGATACTTGATGTGTTGCATTTCTAACTAGAGCTTGCTTTCTTGGCCCATTGATAGATCTAATCGGCCATCTTTTGATGCAAATCCTGTGCGGATCGCGTCGGCTTGTGTGCGGCGCCGCTTGCCGCTTCTCGCTTGCCATGGGGTCGCCCATCCGACCGAGTGGCCTCCTTGTTTTTTGATTGCGGGGTTCACCGCCTCCTCATCAAATTCGGGCAGTAGTTTTCGCCGGTAGTTTTTGTTCGGCGATCGTCGCCAGATTTGTCTGTGGTGTTGAGTACTTTGCTCCATCTGATTCTCGAGTGCATCTTCCGCTGTTTTGAGCTTCCGCTTCGCTTTTTCAGGCTACGCAAAGGGCGACGCAGCCTTTTGTGGAGGTTCTTCTACTCCAGCAACTTGTCCGGCGTGAGATCGTCCAGACTGTTATCTTCACCGGGGACGGGTTGTTTATCCAGGTTGTCCTGTTCGGACGGTTGCTCGATAGGATGTTCGTCGTCCACCGGTTCACCCTGCTCCATGGCTGGGTCTGTATGGCTATTGTCTTTGTCGAGGCGGGACTTTGAGCGGCGCTTACGTCGCCATTTTGACTGCTCTTCGAGGGAATGATCCTTCGTAGCATCCCGTTGTTCCTCGTCGTCGCTTCCTTTAGGTGTATCCACCATGTATACATCGTGAGATGAGGTGGTTCTCCAGTGCCCTATAGGTGCTTGTTCATGTTCCTCTCCTACATCATCGTCCATACCGTCGATGTCTTCGGAGTCGAAGTCGAGCATGTCGGCTTAAATCATCGGCAAGTGGCTACGGTGGGTGGTGGGTGGGCATTGAATTTCTTCGTCGTCCGCGTCCCAACCTTGCTGACCGTAGTCCGGCCAGGGCTCTCCTGATAAAGAGAGATACTTTAGTGAATTCAGGATGTCGCCAAAGGGCGAGTGCTGAAAGATCTCCGTGGCGGTGAACTCCATGATCGGCGCCCAATCGGATTCGATTGGCAGGGGCGCGGAAGGTTCGGAGTCCGACACCTTGGAGTCACGAGCTTCGCAAAGGATAGGGTAGATGTACGGCTCAACCGCCGTAGAGATCGCAGCCCCCGAGGCGGTGTCCAGCCACCCGCCCTCGATCGGCGCGCAATGCTCCGAGCTGAGGGTCGGAGCGACATCGGTGCGCCTCCGTGACACCGCTCGGCGGCAGAGCTAGATCATGCCCTCGTGATAAAGGCGGCACGCTTGGCTGTAACTCGAACCCGTCGAAGATCAAGTCTCCGCGACGCCGGCCGTAGTTCAAACTTCCAAATCTGACCTGATGGCCGAGGCGAAGCTTTCAATCTGCTCCAGATGGCTGAATCGAATTGGCCCGCAGCAAAGCCGCCGATCACGTAAGATCTGTCCGGGAGAAAAGTCTCACCCTGACCGCATCATCGCTGACGATCGGAGGAGCCATCGGGCCTAAGGATGACGCACACGGAACTCAGGAACTCTCAATGGAGCCATACGCCAGATCCGCGAGTCCATCTCTCATCAGCTAGAGCCACGCCTGCGACTCATGGCTGCCTTCTGCTTGACGGCAGGCTGATATCTTCCATAACTGAAGCTGCCACTGGCTTTAAGCTTGTCTCAAGTTTCCAAGGCCTCTACCGCCTGGGAGATTCACATGGCCACAAGGCTCGGGCGACGCCTTTCATCACCGCCAACTCAGAGAACCGGCATTTCTCCGCAGGACGACCTGTGAGCATACCTACTGCATATAACTGTGTTACAAGTGATGAAAGGCGCCAGACAGCCTTAGGCTATCTCGCCTCCCCCCTCAAGGCCTTGGAGAGCTTGCAGAGAGGCTTATGAGCGCGCGGCGCTCCGATTATGGAAGATATCGCCTGCCAAGGCGCCAGGAGGCCTGGGCCATGGTGAAGACGCGTACACGGCGCTGACCCAAACCACATGGTCGATGAGGGAGTCCTGATTAGGGGTGTCCGGATAGCCGGACTATAGCCTTTGGCCGACTCGACTATGAAGATACAAGATTGAAGACTTCGCCCTGTCCGGATGGGAATTTTCTTGGCGGAAGGCAAGCTTGGCGATACGGATATGTAGATCTCTCCCATTGTAACCAATATGTAACCCTAGCCCTCTCCTGACTCTATATAAACCGGAGGGTTTTAGTCCGAGGACTAACAACAATCATACCATAGGCTAGCTTCTAGGTTTAGCCTCTCCGATCTCGTGGCAGATCTACTCTTGTACTACCCATATCATCAATATTAATCAAGAAGGAGTAGGGTTTTACCTCCATCAAGAGGGCCCAACTCGGTAAAACATCGTGTCCCTTGTCTCCTGTTACCATCCGCCTAGACGCACAGTTCGGGACCCCCTACCCGAGATCCACCGGTTTTGACACCGACACACATGAACAACTGGGGAATGAGCGGATACTCGATAAGTGCGAGAATTATCTGTAGGGGTATTCAGGTGACAAAGAACAGCAAGGCAGTAAGCTCAAAGGATTATCGAAACAACGACGAGTATTTCGGGGTATCTTGTAATAACAAGACCAACTGGGGATGAATGTAAGAATAACAATTGCAAGTAGTTATCCATAAGGGTTGACGGTGGAAGGGGAATTGCAAACGTTATGAACACAAGTTCTCGGGTTAACAGCGGAGAGTATCTTCAGGGACTTCACGTGCAGCAGACGATCATCAGTAATAAGGGCTCTCCGGGTGAAAGTGATAAGGAGATCCTAATGTTAGATTTAGAAAAATTCATTTAACCCGAATAGAAGAGAGATCAGAGTCCCAGAGTATAGACAAGGAGTAAAAGATCCTAATACCACCCAATGGCGATGTGGGCCCGTAAGCCACACAGCCATGTTAGTAAAAGTTTTGTAATGTCTAGACTCGACTTAGGCCAAGGAGTGTGGAAGGGGGATTCCTACAGGTAGTCGGCTCTGATACCAACTTGTGACGCCCCCAATTTGACCGTACACTAATCATGCACACAAACATGTACGATCAAGATCAGGGACTCATGGGAAGATATCACAACACAACTCTAAAACATAAATAAGTCATACAAGCATCATAATACAAGCCAGGGGCCTCGAGGGCTCGAATACAAGTGCTCGATCATAGACAAGTCAGCGGAAGCAACAATATCTAAGTACAGACATAAGTTAAACAAGTTGCCATAAGATGGCTAGCACAAACTGGGATACAGATCGAAAGAGGCGCACGCCTCCTGCCTGGGATCCTCCTAACTACTCCTGGTCGTCCAGCGGGCTGCACGTAGTATTAGGCACCTCCAGTGTAGTAGGAGTCGTCGTCGACGGTGGTGTCTGGCTCCGGGGCTCCACCATCTGGTTGCGACAACCAGGTAGAATGGAAAGGGGGAAAAGAGGAAGAAAAGCAACCGTGAGTACTCATCCAAAGTACTCGCAAGCAAGGAGCTACACTACATATGCATGGATATATGTGTAAAGGGCCATATCGGTGGACCGAACGCAGAATGCCGAATAAGAGGGGATAGCTAATCCGTCAAGACTACGCTCGCCACCTCCGCCTTGCAAAGATGTAGAAGAGAGTACATGGTAAGTTCACCAAGTACCATCGTATAGCATAATCCTACCCGGCAATCCCCTCCTTGTTGCCCTGTTAGAGAGCGATCACCGGGTTGTATCTGGCACTTGAAAGGGTGTGTTTTATTAAGTATCTGGTTCTAGTTGTCATGAGGTCAAGGTACAACTCCAAGTCGTCTTGTTACTGAAGATCACGGCTATTCGAGTAGATAAACTTCCCTGTAGGGGTGCACCACATAACCCAACACGCTCAATCCCATTTGGCCGGACACACTATTCTGGGTCATGCTCGACCGCGGAAGATCAACACATCGCAGCCCCACCTAGGCCAACAGAGAGGTCAGCACGCCGGTCTAAACCTAAGTGCACAGGGGTCTGGGCCCATCGCCCTTAGCACACTCAAGACGCGTGTGACGCTGCCGGAAGCGTAACTAGCCCCTTAATACAAGAGCAGGCTTACGCCCAATCCGCCAGCGCCGCCGATCTCGACGTCACGAAGGCTTCGGCTGATACCATGATGCCTAGTGCCCATATCTTTCCCACGTAGTTGGTTAGTGCTTATAGACCAAATGGCCAGACTCAGATCAAATACCAAGATCTCGTTAAGCATGTTAATGATGTAGCCGCGGACACCGACCAGGGCCATGCCCACCTCTCACCTAGGTAGTCTCAACCTGCCCTGTCACTCCGCCACAAAGATCCACACAGAGGGTCGTTGGGACAAAGGTCCTTTCAGCCCCCAATCCGTGAATCACTCACGGGTGCTCCACAAGCCGACCCGACTTTAGTCACCACATGTATCATGTACAAAGTATATAGTATAAACCCGTGATCACCTCCCGAGTGATCACGGCCTGATAGTATAGCATGGCAGACGGACAAGAATGTAGGGTGACTGATGGAATACTAGCATCCTAAACTAAGCATGTAGGATTGCAGGTAAAAGTAACAACAGTAGTAGCAAGGATAGGCTATGCATCAGGATAACGGAACGCGGTAACATGCTACACTACTCTAATGCAAGCAGTATAGAGAAGAATAGGCGATATCTGGTGATCAAGGGGGGGCTTGCCTGGTTGCTCTGACAAGAAGAAGGGGTCGTCGTCGATGTAGCCGATCACAGGGGTATCGACAACGGTCTCGGAGCCTACCGGAAAGAAGTAACGGAGGGGGAACACAATAAATAACAGAGCAATCAAATGTAACACAAAGCAAGACGCGGCAATACGTTGTGCTAGGGGTGACGTAACGCAGGGTTATGTGATACCAGCGAAGGGGGGAAACATCCGGGAAAGTATCCCCGGTGTTTCGCGTTTTCGAACAGATGAACCAGAGGGAAAAAGTTGCATGTTTGCTATGCTAGGGACGCGTGGCACACAAACAGGCTGCGTATCCGGATTCGTCTCATCGTTCTGAGAAACTTTCATGTAGAAAACATTTTCAGCTGAGCTACGGCTTATTTTCTATATTTTTATAAAGTTTTAAATCATTTTCTAGATTAACAGATTATTTCAAATCAAAATTGCTTTTATGATGTCATCATGACGCCAGCAAACAGCTGTGGACTTTGACTGGTCAACAGACCACTAGGTCCCACATGTCATAGGCTGTCTAATTAACTAACAGGTTAAGTAGCTTAGTTAGTAGGTTAAATAATTTAGTTAATAGAATTAATTAACTTAATTAGTTCAGTAATTAATTAATTATTACTTTTTTATTCTAACATTTTTTTATTCTTTTTATTCTTAATCGTTCTGGGGTGGGGCCTGCTTGTCATAGGGCCAATGGCCTTAGCGGGCATGGGTGCTAACGAGCGCTGGGCGTTGGGCGCCGCCCGAATGCAGGGGCGCCGGTGGCGGCGTCAGGAGGCGGAGCCGGGGGGCCACTAGGCGACATCGTGGCCTCGCGGGCACCGCGGCGTCTGGCAGAGAGGCTCAGGCAGTGTGGCTGGCGCAGCACCGCGGCGCAGGAGAGGGGAGGGCAGGCGCGGCAGTCTGAGTGGTGGAGGGCAAGGCGGGCTTGGTCGACGCCGGCGCATGGACAGGCGCTGCGGGCGATAACACGGGGGCGCAGGAGCAGAGACGAGGCGGACGGCGCACGGAGAGTACGCAGGACGAGGGAGAGAGGAGGTCGGGGCCTCACCGCGGGTCTGTAGGGCACAGGCAGCAGGGGTCGAGGAGGAGGCAAAGACGAGCGACGCAGGGGAGGAGATCCGGCGAGGAAGCAGTCCGGCAAGGTCTTCGGGTGGCGTCGAAGTCGAGATCCGGCGAGGGAGTCCGACGAACGGCGGGGTCCAGGCAGGACGAGGCGGCGAGGTTTGCGGCGTCGGTTCGTGGGGAGGACGGGCAGCGCTGTCGGTGCATCAAGGTTGGGCCCCTCCCCGATCCAGATGGGATTGAGCGGAGAGGGGGAGAGGGAGAGGCGAGCGATTGGGGGGAGTGGGGGTGTTGGGTGTCGGTTAGGGTTTGGGGGGGTAGGCCAAATAGGCCAGGGGGTTAGGTGGGCCAGTTGGGTTGGATCAAGCTGCCGGATGGGCAGTTGGCCGGTCTTGAGGGGGGGGGTGTCCCCTTTTATTTAGTTTTGCTTCTCCCTTTTCTTTTTATTTATTTTCCTTTTTTGTTTTTATTAGATTTTAGTATTTTATAAAATACAAAAGTTGTATCTAAAATAGTATTAATAAATATGCTACTGCCACGATTATTATTTTAAAAGCATTTAAATAATTGTTCTTGCTACGTTTTATTCATTTTAGAATATTTAAACATTTTATAAAAGTTTGCTTCCTCCACCATAATTACCTATGCATTATTTGGCACAACCTGAACATTTTAGTTTTATTTGAAAACTTTTATTGTTTGCTTGATTTTGAATTTGAATTTGAATAGGTTTCGAACTAACGCGAGGTCAACTACAGTGACAGAGGTGACGTGGCAACATTAGTAGGGAATTACTGTAGTCTAATTATCCGGGCGTCACACTAGTGATAATGTTAATGATGATGTCCATGTTGATGCTCAACCTAGCAATAACAATGATGTAGAGATTGAACCTGTTGTTGATCCTGGTAACCTACAAACAAAGAATCAACGTTATGATAAGAGAGACTTTGTTGCTAGGAAGCACGGTAAAGAAAGAGAACCATGGGTTCAGAAACCCATGCCTTTTCCTCCTAAACCATCCAAGAAAAAGGATGATGAGGATTTTGAGCGCTTTGTTGAAATGATTAGACCTATCTTTTTGCGTTGCGTTTAACTGATATGCTTAAAATGAATCCTTATGCTAAGTATATGAAAGAAATTGTTACAAATAAGAGTAAGATACCGGAAGCTGAAATTTCCACCATGCTTGCTAACTATACTTTTAAAGGTGGAATACCTAAGAAACTAGGAGACCCAGGAGTACCAACTATACCATGCTCCATTAAAAGAAACTATGTTAAAACTGCTTTATGTGATCTCGGAGCCGGTGTTAGTGTTATGCCTCTCTCTTTATATCGTAGACTTGATTTGAATAAGTTGACACCTACTGAAATATCTTTGCAAATGGCCGATAAATCAACTGCTATACCTGTCGGTATTTGTGAGGATGTGCCTGTTGTGGTTGCAAACGTTACCATTTTAACGGACTTTGTTATTCTTGATATTCCCGAGGACGATAGTATGTCAATTATCCTTGGTAGACCCTTTTTGAATATTGCAGGGGCTGTTATTGATTGCAACAAAGGCAATGTCAATTTTCATGTTAATGGCAATGAGCATACGATACACTTTCTGAGGAAACAACCTCAATTCCACAGTATCAATTCTATTGGAAAAATTCCAACTATTACTATATTGGAGGTTTTGAATTTCCTCTTCCTACTGTCAAGAAGAAATATGATATAATTATTGTTGGGTACATACATATCCCCATTGAGGTAACCTAGTGCTATTCGAAAATTCTCCGGTTTCATGCAATTCGGAATGAGTTTGTTAACAAGACTTGATCAACCTTGTTAGTGGATTCCTTTTGATGAGCATGAGATGGATGAAGTTAGAAAGCACAACTCTCTGTACCTTCCTTTTACTTTCTGTTATTTAGAATAAATAAAGCAAAAATAGTATTTTTCTGCCTGTTTTCTGATTTATCCTTGCAACAAAAAATACCCCGAAAATAAAAGTTCTCCAAATGTCCCGAAATTGAAATATGATTTTTTCTAGAATATTTCAGAATATCCGCACGAGAACACATCGGGGAGCAAGCACTGCCACGAGGTCCAGGCGCGCCCACCCCTGGCGCGCCCTGCCTCGTGGGCCCCTGGTGGCCCCCTCCACTTATTCCAGCACCCACACACTCCTTCTTCCTCCCAAAAAAATCACCAACCAGCTCAAACACGAGTTCTAGCTCATTTTGCTGCGATTTTCGATCTCCTTGTTCAAAGCTCCATTCACAAAACTGCTTTGGGGGATTGTTCTTCGGTATGTGACTCCTCCAATGGTCCAATTAGTTTTTGTTCTAGTGCTTTATACATTGCAAATTTTTGCTGCCTAGGTGACCCTGTTCTTGAGCTTGTATGTCAAATTTATATGGTCCCAAGTAGTTTTAATGCATGATATAGCCTCTAGGCACTTGTGGGAGTAGTTGCTATCAATCTTGTTGAGTTTTGTTCACTTTTATTTTGAAGTTACTAAAAATTTCAGAAATTTTTCAGAAGAAGAAATATGTTTAGGAAAATGTACCATGATGGTTCTTCAAGGAAAGAAGGACCCAGGATCGCAATGCGCGATGCGGACGATGAACCACCAAGAGAAGCTCAAGTGCGGCCTTGTGAGTGGCCGTCAGAAGATTTCATGGTCCGAGCAGGAATTAAGGAGGAGTTTGATGCATATGTGCATAATGCTGAACTCGAGGGCTTCAGGCAAGATGAGTGTCCACAATATTATCACCTGACTGACTCATTAGTGAGAAGGTTTAAATTTACATCTTCACGCAATTCTCACATTGTCCTGTTTGATCTCTATAATAAATCTTATACCATGGACTTAGAAGATTTTAATATTGCTTGTAAACTCCCACAGTGGGGTAGTCCTAATGAACCTCGAAAGTCTGAGTTTAGAGATTTTCTTGCTAGTATAACTATGGGGGAGTCTAGAGATATAACACAAGCTACGATAGGGAGCATTCATTTTCCTGCTATACATTATTTTGCTCTCTTTATTGGTAGATGCATTAATGGTAAAGATGAAGCATGTCACATGTGTCTTCCAGATCTTAGTATTCTCAAGAGTGCTGTGTTACGAGATAAACAATAATTTGGGGGCATCGTTGCACGTAGGTTGCATAATAATGGTTTGAGTGGAGATTTATTCGGGGGAATTTATGCAACTCGTGTAGCTAATTATCTTGAGATACCCATACCTGAAAATGATATAGAATTGCCTCCCTGCTTATCTAGATTATGATGCTATGGTTCGCCATCAGTTTATTGAGAGGAATGGACAGCCTCTCCAGTACCGACTAATGTTTGACAGGCGCCACACTGTCCACGTTGCTCTCCCTGCTCCTGTTTTCTTTGACTTTCAGGCAAAAGGGAGATATGTTATAACCAGGGAGGAGGCGAACGAGTACGAGAGGAGGACGAAGGCAGCATGCCTCCAAGCTGCAGCTCATGAGGCAATAGCTGCTGCTTCTCAATACGACCCAATTACAACTTTGGATATCCGCCAGGCCAGCCGTGGCAATAGACCAACTTAGGCCAAAAGCCTAAGCTTGGGGGAGTACGTATTTCTCACCGACATTACATTCATGTTCACACACTCATTCCAGTTGTTGGTGCTCATACTTTTTCATTGTACTATCCATGCTAGTTTATTTTTCCTTTTTCTAGTTTTCTTCTTGTGTGTTTGAAAAACCTTAATAAAAAACAAAAAAATTAGTTATAGCTTCTTAGCTAGTTTGCTTTCTATGCTTGTAGTAGTAATTAAAACAAAACCCAAAAAGATTTCCCGTTCTTCTTTTTGCTTGTTGGGAGCTTTCCCGTGTAAATAGTTTTATTTCTTTTCTTTTCTTTGGGGGTTGATAGGAGAAGACCATGATGAAATTGTTGAAGTGTCTCTTATATGCATTATTGTTGATTTAACCAAGAGCCCATATTGCCTTGTCTTCTCCTGTTTATTGAATGCTTGCAGATTCCAGCTTAGTCCAATGCACGTGCACTATTATTATTATACACACCGTTCGATCGTGCAAGCGAAAGGCAATAATGATGATATGTGATGGACTGATTAAGATAAGAGAAGCTGGTATGAACTCGACCTCTCTTGTTTTTGTAAATATGATTAGTTCATCGTTCCTGATTCAGCCTATTATGAATGAACATGTTTGCAATGACAATTAGAGATTATAGTTTCTAATGCCATGCTTAATTAGCTAGGAGTTTATAATGGTTTAACTTGCGTGCCAACATGCTATTAAAATGGTTGTGATGTGGTATAGTAGGGTGGTATCCTCCTTTGAATGATTCGAGTGGCTTGACTTGGCACATGTTCACGCATGTAGTTGAAACAAAATCAACATAGCCTCCATGATATTTATGTTCATGGTGGATTATATCCTACTCATGGTTGCATTCGGTGTAAATTAATTTTAATGCATGTTCATGACTGTTGTCGCTCTCTAGTTGGTCGCTTCCCAGTCTTTTGCTAGCCTTCACTTGTACTAAGCGGGAATACTGCTTGTGCATCCACTTCCATAAACCCCAAAGTTATTCCATATGAGTCCACCATACCTTCCTATATGCGGTATTTACCTGCCGTTCCAAGTAAATTTGTATGTGCCAAACTCTAAACCTTCAAATGAAATTCTGTTTTGTGTGCTCGAATAGCTCATGTACCAACTAGGGTTGTCTATATCTTCCATGCTAGGTGGGTCGTTCTCAAGATGAGTGGACTCTGCTCATCATTCACGAGAACATGGCTGGTAATCGGGATGCCCAGTCCCATCCTTTAAGCAAATCAAATCGAAATAATTGCAAACAAAACTCCCCCATGGTTGTTGCTAGTTGGAGGCACTCGTTGTTTCGAGCAAGCCATGGATTGATGCTTGTTGGTGGTGGGGGAGTGATGCGTCTCCAACGTATCTACTCCCTCCGCCCAAAATTCTTGTCTTAGATTTGTCTAAATACGGATGTATCAAGTCACGTTTTAGTATTAGGTACATCCGTATATAGACAAATCTAAGACAAGAATTTTGGGACGGAGGGAATATAATTTTTTATTGCTCCATGCTATATTATCTACTATTTTGGACCATATCGGGCTTTATTTTCCACTTTTATATTACTTTTGGGACTAACCTATTAACCGGAGGCCCAGCCCAGATTTGTTGTTTTTTGCCTATGTCAGAGTTTCGAAGAAACGGAATATCAAACGGAGTCCAAACGGAATGAAACCTTCGGGAACGTGATTTTCTCACCGAACATGATCCACGAGACTTGGACCCTATGTCAAGCAATCAACAGGGAAGGCACGAGGTAGGGGGCGCGCCCTCCACCCTCGTGGGCCCCCTGTTGCTCCACCGACGTACTTCTTCCTCCTATATATACCTACGTACTCCCGAACAATCAGATACGGAGCCAAAAACCTAATTCCACCGCCGCAACTTTCTATATCCACGAGATCCCATCTTGGGGCCTGTTCTGGAGCTCCGCCGGAAGGGGAATCCACCACGGAGGGCTTCTACATCATCATAGCCTCTCCGATGAAGTGTGAGTAGCTTAATTCAGACCTTTGGGTCCATAGTTAGTAGCTAGATGGCTTCTTCTCTCTTTTTGGATCTCAATACAATGTTCTCCCCCTCTCTCGTGGACATCTATTCGGTGTAATCTTCTTTTTGCGGTTTGTTTGTTGAGATCGATGAATTGTGGGTTTATGATCAAGATTATCTATGAGCAATATTTGAATCTTCTTCGAATTCTTTTATGTATGATTGGTTATCTTTGCAAGTCTCTTTGAATTATCCGTTTGGTTTGGCCAACTAGATTGGTAGTTCTTGCAATGGGAGAAGTGCTTAGCTTTGGGTTCAATCTTGCGTGTCCTTTCCCAAAGGATGAGGGGCAGCAAGGCACGTATTGTATTGTTGCCATCGAGGATAACAAGATGGGGTTTTTATCATATTGCATGAATTTATCCCTATACATCATGTCATCTTGCTTAAGGCGTTACTCTGTTTTCATTAACTTAATACTCTAGATGCATGCTGGATAGCGGTCGATGAGTGGAGTAATAGTAGTAGATGCAGGCAGGAGTCGGTCTACTTGTCTCGGACGTGATGCCTGTATACATGATCATACCTAGATACTCTCGTAACTATGCTCAATTATGTCAATTGCTCAATAGTAATTCGTTCACCCACCGTGAAATACTCATGCTCTTGAGAGAAGCCACTAGTGAAATCTATGGCCCCCGGGTCTATTCTCTATCATATCAATCTTCCATCACTTTATTATTGCTTTGCTTTTTTACTTTGCTTTTTATTTTACTTTGCATCTTTATACCAAAAATACCAAAAATATTATCTATCAGATCTATCAGATCTCACTCTCGTAAGTGGCCGTGAAGGGATTGACAACCCCTAATTGCGTTGGTTGCGTTGAGATATTTGTTTTGTGTACGTACGAGGGACTTGCGCGTGGCCTCCTACTGGATTGATACCTTGGTTCTCAAAAACTGAGGGAAATACTTACGCTACTCTGCTGCATTATCCTCTCCTCTTCGGGGAAATCCAACGCAAGCTCAAGAGGTAGCAAGAAGGATTTCTGGCGCCGTTGCCGGGGAGTCTACGCAAAAGTCCACATACCAAGTACCCATCACAATCCCTTATCTCTCGCATTACATTATTTGCCATTTGCCTCTCTTTTCCTCTCCCCCACTTCACCCTTGCCGTTTTATTCGCCCTCTCTTTTCCGTTTGCCTTTTTCTCGCTTGCTTGTCGTTATGTCTGGATTTGGGGAGATTATTGCCGATATGGACAATAACAATATCATGGAAAATTCTAAAGCTCCTGCTGAAGAACCCCCTACCCTGCATACAAATTTTTTTTCGAGTTGGTAGTGGTAATATTATTGGAAAAGGAGTTATTCAAGATTTTTTTACTTGTGCCGGTGATTTGCCTTCTATGGGCGGTTCTATTCTTCATAGAACCAGTAGTCTTGTGGACGCCATTGCATGCTTATAGTTGATCTTTAAAGGCAATTTATGCACATGCACCCTTGCATACAAAGAATTTTCTTAGAATTCTCTAATATTGAGCATTCTTCTGTTAAGCGTGCCGACACTATCTTTTTGGCTCATGAGTTTAGATTTATAATAAAAAAGGCCAAAGAAATCTTTGCACTTTATAGGGTAGATGCTAGTCATCCTCCCATTAAAGCTATCCTTTTTAATCAAGAAGACATGATGCGTTTACAATCTTTAGATCATATTGCTTATAATGAAAGTCTTAGGAAAAAGGTTCTTGTCGATGTTCTAGTTGATAAAATTCCCGAGCTTAATGATGATTTTGCTATTCAGAATAATGGACTAGGTTTTCCTCTTGAACGAAGGCTTGTAGCTTTTTGCCAAAAGAATGCTCTTAATGATGAATTGGTTGTGCAATATGAAGGGCCTAAGGAGGAACCCATACCTCCCGAGATTGATCTTGGGGAATTTTGTCCCATTAAATTTAGCCCTTTTGATTATTTTTGCTTGCCTCAAAGAAAACTTGCTTCCGAACATAGATAATATGAGAGAAGTTTTCATGATTTGCCATACCACTATTATGGCAATACCTAGATCTATCCTTGCTTTTATGCCTAGCTAGGGGCGTTAAACGATAGCGCTTGTTGGGAGGCAACCCAATTTTATTTTTTGTTTTTTTTTGTTTTTGTTTCTGTTTAGGAATTAATAATCCATCTACCTTCTGTTTAGATGTGGTTTTATGTTTAATTAGTGTTTGTGCCAAGTTAAACCTATAGGATCTTCTTGGATGATAGTTATTTGATCTTGCTGTAATTTCCAGAAACTTTCGGTTCACGAAAAAAATTATTAAAAATCATCAGAACGTGATAAAATAGTGATTCCAATTTCTGCTTATCAATAAAGAAATTGCCTAGGTCGTCCTGCTTTTTCTGAATTTTTGGAGTTCCAGAAATTTGCGTTAGTAACAGATTACTACAGACAGTTCTGTTTTTGACAGATTCTGTTTTTCGTGTGTTGTTTGCTTATTTTGATGAATCTATGGCTAGTAAAATAGTTTATAATCCATAGAGAAGTTGGAATACAGTAGGTTTAACACCAATATAAATAAAGAATGAGTTCATTACAGTACCTTGAAGTGGTCTTTTGTCTTCTTTCGCTAACGGAGCTCACGAGATTTCTGTTGAGTTTTGTGTTGTGAAGTTTTCAAGTTTTGGGTGAATTTTTTTTATGGATTATGGAACAAGGAGTGGCAAGAGCCTAAGCTTGTGGATGCCCATGGCACCCCCAAGATAATCTAAGGACACCAAAAAGTCAAAGCTTGGGGATGCCCCCGGAAGGCATCCCCTCTTTCGTCCACTTCCATCGGTAACTTTACTTGGAGCTATATACTTATTCACCACAGAATATGTGTTTTGCTTGGAGCGTCTTGTATGATTTGAGTCTTTGCTTTTTAGTTTACCACAATCATCATTGCTGTACACACCTTTTGGGAGAGCCATACATGAATTGGAATTTGATAGAATACTCTATGTGCTTCACTTATATCTTTTGAGCTATATAGTTTTGCTCTAGTGCTTCACTTATATCTTTTAGAGCACGGTGGTGGATTTGTTTTATAGAAACCATTGATCTCTCATACTTCACTTAGATTATTTTGAGAGTCTTAAATAGTATGGAAATTTTCTTAATAATAATAATATGCTTGGTATTCAAGATTTGTAAAACTTTCTTTTGAGTGCGTTGAATACTAAGAAAAGTTTGATGCTTGATAATTGTTTTGAGATATGGAGGTAGTAATATTAGAGTCATGCTAGTTGAGTAGTTGTGAATTTGAGAAATACTTGTGTTAAAGTTTGTGATTCCCGTAGCATGCACGTATGGTGAACCGTTATGTGATGAAGTCGGAGCATGATTTATTTATTGATTGTCTTCCTTATGAGTGGCGGTCGGGGACGAGCGATGGTATTTTCCTACCAATCTATCCTCCTAGGAGCATGCGCGTAATACTTTGCTTTGATAACTTGTAGATCTTTGCAATAAGTATATGAGTTCTTTATGACTAATGTTGAGTCCATGGATTATACGCACTTTTCTCACCCTTCCACCATTGCTAGCCTTTCTAATACCCCGCACTTTTCGCCGGTATCATATACCCACCATATACCTTCCTCAAAACAGCCACCATACCTACCTATTATGGTATTTCCATAGCCATTCCGAGATATATTGCCATGCAACTTTCCACCGTTCCGTTTATTATGACACGCTCCATCATTGTCATATTGCTTAGCATGATCATGTAGTTGACATCGTGTTTGTGGCAAAGCCACCATTCATAATTCTTTCATACATGTCACTCATGAATCATTGCATATCCCGGTACACCGCCGGAGGCATACACATAGAGTCACATTTTGTTCTAAGTATCGAGTTGTAATTGTTGAGTTGTAAGTAAATAAAAGTGTGATGATCATCATTTTTAGAGCATTGTCCCAAGTGAGGAAAGGATGATGGAGACTATGATTCCCCCATAACTCGGGATGAGACTCCGGACGAAAAAGAAAAAAAAGGAAAAGAAAAGAGGCCATAAAAAAAGAGAAAAGGCCCAATTAAAAAAATATGAGAGAAAAAGAGAGAAGGGACAGTGTTACTATCCTTTTACCACACTTGTGCTTCAAAGTAGCACCATGATCTTCATAGTAGAGAGTCTCTCATTTTGTCACCTTCATATACTAGTGGGAATTTTTCATTATAGAACTTGGCTTGTATATTCCAATGATGGGCTTCCTCAAATTGCCCTAGGTCTTCGTGAGCAAGCGAGTTGGATGCACACCCACTTAGTTTATTTTGTTGAGCTTTCATATATTTATAGCTCTAGTGCGTCCGTTGCATGGCCTCCCTACTCACTCACATTGATATCTATTGATGGGCATCCCCATAGCCCGTTGATACGCCTAGTTGATGTGAGACTATCTTCTCCCTTTTTGTATTCTCCACAACCACCATCCTATTCCACATATAGTGCTATATCCATGGCTCACGCTCATGTATTGCGTGAAGATTGAAAAGTTTTGAGAATGTCAAAAGTATGAAACAATTGCTTGGCTTGTCATCAGGGTTGTGCATGATTTAAATACTTTGTGTGGTGAAGATAGAGCATACCAGACTATATTATTTTGTAGGGATAACTTTCTTTGGCCATGTTATTTTGAGAAGACATGATTGCTTTGTTAGTATGCTTGAAGTATTAATATTTTTATGTCAATATTAAATTTTTGCCTTGAATCTTTCGAATCTGAATATTCATACCACAATTAAGAAGAATTACATTGAAATTATGCCAAGTAGCACTCTGCATCAAAAATTATCTTTTTATCAATTACCTACTCGAGGACGAGCAGGAATTAAGCTTGGGGATGCCTGATATGTCTCCAACATATCTATAATTTTTTATTGCTCCATGATATATTATCTACTGTTTTGGACCATATTGGGCTTTATTTTCCACTTTTATATTACTTTTGGGACTAACCTATTAACCGGAGGCCCAGCCCAGATTTGCTGTTTTTTGCCTATTTCAGAGTTTCGAAGAAACGGAATATCAAACGGAGTCCAAACGGAATGAAACCTTCGGGAACGTGATTTTCTCACCGAACATGATCCAGGAGACTTGGACCCTACGTCAAGCAATCAACAGGGAAGGCACGAGGTAGGGGCCCCCCCAAGCGCGCCCTCCACCCTCGTGGGCCCCTGTTGCTCCACCGACGACGCCTTCCTCCTATATATACCTCGCACCCCGAACGATCAGATACGGAGCATAAAACCTAATTCCACCGCCGCAACTTTCTGTATCCACGAGATCCCATCTTGGGGCCTGTTCCGGGGCTCCGCCGGAAGGGGAATCCACCACGGAGGCTTCTACGTCATCATAGCCACTCCGATGAAGTGTGAGTAGTTTACTTCAGACCTTTGGGTCCATAGTTAGTAGCTAGATGGCTTCTTCTCTCTTCTTGGATCTCAATACAATGTTCTCCCCCTCTCTCGTGGAGATCTATTCGATGTAATCTTCTTTTTGCGGTGTGTTTGTTGAGATCGATGAATTGTGGGTTTATGATCAAGATTATCTATGAGCAATATTTGAATCTTCTCTGAATTCTTTTATGTATGATTGGTTATCTTTGCAAGTCTCTTCGAATTATCCGTTTGGTTTGGCCAACTAGATTGGTAGTTCTTGCAATGGGAGAAGTGCTTAGCTTTGGGTTCAATCTTGCGTGTCCTTTCCCAAAGGATGATAGGGGCAGCAAGGCACGTATTGTATTGTTGCCATCGAGGATAAAAAGATGGGGTTTTTATCATATTGCATGAATTTATCCCTCTACATCATGTCATCTTGCTTAAGGCGTTACTCTGTTTTCATTAACTTAATACTCTAGATGCATGCTGGATAGCGGTCGATGAGTGGAGTAATAGTAGTAGATGCAGGCAGGAGTCGGTCTAGTTGTCTCGGACGTGATGCCTATATACATGATCATACCTAGATACTCTCGTAACTATGCTCAATTCATCAATTGCTCAACAAGAATTGCTCACCCACCGTGAAATACTTATGCTCTTGAGAGAAGCCACTAGTGAAATCTATCGCCCCCGGGTCTATTCTCTATCATATCAATCTTCCATCACTTTATTATTGCTTTGCTTTTTTACTTTGCTTTTTATTTTATTTTGCATCTTTATACCAAAAATACCAAAAATATTATCTATCATCTCTATCAGATCTCACTCTCGTAAGTGACCCTGGAGGGATTGACAACCCCTAATCGCGTTGGTTGCGTTGAGCTATTTGTTTTGTGTAGGTACGAGGGACTTGCGCGTGGCCTCCTACTGGATTGATACCTTGGTTCTCAAAGCTGAGGGAAATACTTACGCTACTCTGCTGCATTATCCTCTCCTCTTCAGAGAAATCCAACGCAAGCTCAAGAGGTAGCAGGGAGTATAAACTTTACCATTCTGTTTGGGAACCGCCTATAATGTGTGTAGCATGGAAGATATCGCCATCTCTTGGTTGTTATGTTGACAATGAAAGTATGCCGCTCAAAATATTATTTATCTCTATTTCAAAAATCGAGCTCTGGCACCTCAACAAATCCCTGCTTCCCTCTGCGAAGGGCCTATCTATTTACTTTTATGTTGAGTCATCACCCTCTTATTAAAAAGCACCAGTTAGAGAGCACTGTTGTCATTTGCATCCATTACATTAATTTATATTGGGTATGACTATGACTGGATCTCTTGTACCATGAATTACAATGTCTAGTCAGTCCTTGATCTTTAAAGGTGCTTTGCATTTATGTTTTGCGGTCTCAGAAAGGGCTAGCGAGATACCATCTTGTTATATCATATTATGATTGTTTTGAGAAATTGTTGTCATCCGAGATATATTATTATTGCTCGCTAGTTTATTATGCCATTGATATGAGTAAATATGAGACCTAAGTGTTATTGTGAATATGGTTAGTCATAATCTTTGCTGAAAACTTGAATGCTGGCTTTACATATTTACAACAACAAGAGCAAACAGAGTTTGTAAAAGTTTTTCTTTATCACTTTCAGTTTATCAACTAAATTGCTTGAGGACAAGCAAAGGTTTAAGCTTGGGGGAGTTGATACGTCTCCGTCGTATCTAATTTTCCAAACACTTCTGCCCTTGTTTTGGACTCTAACTTGCATGATTTGAATGGAACTAACCCGGACTGACGCTATTTTCAGCAGAATTGCCATGGTGTTATCTTTGTGCAGAAACAAAAGTTCTCGGAATGACCTGAAACTCCACGGAGATTATTTTTGGAAATAATAAAAAATACTGGCAAAAGAATCAAGACCAGGGGACCACACCCTGTCCACGAGGGTGGGAGGCGCGCCTGCCCCCCTGGGCGCGCCCCCCTACCTCGTGGGCCCCCTGGAACTCCACTGACCTCAACTGCAACTGTATATATTCACGTTCCGGGAGAAAAAAAATCAAAGAGAAGGATTCATCGCGTTTTACGATACGGAGCCGCCACCAAGCCCTAATCTCTCTCGGGAGGGCTGATCTGGAGTCCGTTCGGGGCTCCGGAGAGGCGAATCCATCGCCGTCGTCATCATCAACCATCCTCCATCACCAATTTCATGATGCTCACCGCCATGCGTGAGTAATTCCATCGTAGACTTGCTGGACGGTGATGGGTTGGATGATATTTACCATGTAATCGAGTTAGTTTTGTTAGGGTTTGATCCCTAGTATCCACTATGTTCTGAGATTGATGTTGCTATGACTTTGATATGCTTAATGCTTGTCACTAGGGCCCGAGTGCCATGATTTCAGAACTGAACCTATTATGTTTTAATGAATATATGTGAGTTCTTGATCCTATCTTGCAAGTCTATAGTCACCTACTATGTGTTATGATACGGCAACCCCGAAGTGACAATAATCGGGACCACTCCCGGTGATGACCGTAGTTTGAGGAGTTCATGTATTCACTAAGTGTTAATGCTTTGTTCCGATACTCTATTAAAAGGAGGCCTTAATATCCCTTAGTTTCCAATAGGACCCCGCCGCCACGGGAGGGTAGGACAAAAGATGTCATGCAAGTTCTTTTCCATAAGCACATATGACTATATTCGGAATACATGCCTACATTCCATTGATGATTGGAGCTAGTTCTGTCTCACCCTATGTTATAACTATTACATGATGAACCGCATCCGACATAATTATCCATCACTAATCCAATGCCTACGAGCTTTTCACAAATTGTCATTTGCTTAGTTACTTTTCCGTTGCCACTATTACAATTACTACAAAGCTGCTACTGTTACCTTTGCCACCGTTACCGCTACTTCCATATTACTTTGCTACTAAGTACTTTTTTGCAGATATTAAGTTATCCAGGTGTGGTTGAATTGACAACTCAACTGCTAATACTTGAGAATATTCTTTGGCTCCCCTTGTGTCGAATCAATAAATTTGGGTTGAATACTCTACCCTCGATAACTGTTGTGATCCCCTATACTTGTGGGTTATCAGTGAGACGGTTTATCAATAGCATGAATATGGCAATGGATGCTCAATATGATTATGTTATCAAGCAATTGATGGTAGGCAATGTGATACATCTCCAACGTATCTATAATTTTTTATTGTTCCATGCTATTATATTATCCATCTAGGATGTTTTATATGCATTTATATGCTATTTTATATGATTTTTGGGACTAACCTATTAACCTAGAGCCCAGTGCCAGTTTCTGTTTTTTCCTTGTTTTTGAGTATCGTAGAAAAGGAAAACCAAACGGAGTCAATTGACCTGAAAATTCACGGAGTTTGTTTTTGGACCAGAAGAAGCCCACGGAGCATTGGAGATGGACCAGAAGAGTCATGTGGCCACCACGAGGGTGGGGGGCGCGCCCTACCCCCCTGGGCGCGCCCCCCTACCTCGTGGCTGCCTCTTAGACCCCCTGACTTGTTCCCGATGCCAACACCTCTTATATATACCCAAACTTCCAGAACATAACCTAGATCGGGAGTTCTGCCGCCGCAAGCCTCCAGAGCCACTTAAAACCAATCTAGACCCATTCCGGCACCCTGCGGAGGGGGGACCCATCACCGGTGGCCATCTTCATCATCCCGGCGCTCTCCATGACGAGGAGGGAGTAGTTCACCCTCGGGGCTGAGGGTATGTACCAGTAGCTATGTGTTTGATCTCTCTCTCTCTCTCTCTCTCTCTCGTGTTCTTGATTTGGCACGATCTTGATGTATCGCGAGCTGTGCTATTATAGTCGGATCATATGATGTTTCTCCCCCTCTACTCTCTTGTAATGGATGGAGTTTTCCCTTTGAAGTTATCTTATCGGATTGAGTCTTTAAGGATTTGAGAACACTTGATGTATGTCTTGCGTGGGATACCCGTGCTGACAATGGGGTATTCTATTGGTTCACTTGATGTATGTTTTGGTGATCAACTTGCGGGTTCCGTGACCTTGGGAATTTATGCATAGGGGTTGGCACACGTTTTCGTCTTGACTCTCCGGTAGAAACTTTGGGGAACTCTTTGAAGTTCTTTGTGTTGGTTGAATGGATGAATCTGAGATTGTGTGATGCATATCGTATAATCATACCCACGGATACTTGAGGTGACATTAGGGTTTTGGTTGATTTGTGTCTTAAGGTGTTATTCTAGTACGAACTCTATGATAGATCGAACGGAAAGAAGAGCTTCGTGTTATTTTACTACGGACTCTTGAATAGATCGATCAGAAAGGATAACTTTGAGGTGGTTTCGTACCCTACAATAATCTCTTCGTTTGTTCTCCGCTATTAGTGACTTTTGAGTGACTCTTTGTTGCACGTTGAGGGATAGTTATATGATCCAATTATGTTATTATTGTTGAGAGAACTTGCGCTAGTGAAAGTATGAACCTTAGGCCTGGTTTCGAAGCATTGCAATACCGTTTACGCTCACTTTTACCACTTGTTACCTTGATGTTTTTATATTTTCAGATTACAAAAACCTATATCTACCATCCATATTGCACTTGTATCACCATCTCTTCGCCGAACTAGTGCACCTATAGAATTTACCATTGTATTGGGTGTGTTGGGGACACAATAGACTCTTTGTTATTTGGTTGCAGGGTTGCTTGAGAGAGACCATCTTCATCCTACGCCTCCCACGGATTGATAAACCTTAGGTCATCCACTTGAGGGAAATTTGCTACTGTCCTACAAACCTCTACACTTGGAGGCCCAACAACATCTACAAGAAGAAGGTTGTGTAGTAGACATCACAATGCGATTATGTATGAATATGCCATCAAGAAAGATCACAACAAATTTGCTAAGGAAATGCACAAGCTCATATATCATGGATGACATAGGAATATAAAATGCAACAAGGCAATCATAATGCGAGTCAATCCATGCATAAGATGCAATTTTTTTATGGGTGGTGTTGTACCATAGCTCGATGTCGTGGCACTCTTCAATTTGAAGGTCCATAGGGTCGTTTCCAATGTCGTTCCTCCATCCAATAGATGTATCATGTAGACAAGAAGAAGGAGAAAACAATGAAAGAATGACCCATCCAATATGCATATGTGAGGGTGGCTCAAAGGGAAGGAGGTCACCTTTATGAGAATGTCGAAAATGTTGGTGTCGCACATCATGTACGCCTTCACATGACCAAGTTGTCTCATCATGGTACCGCCTTGTGAATCCTTCAAAACGAAAGAACATGACAAACACTCGGAAAAACAGATGAGGTTAGCAGAAGTGCAAAACCTATTATTCGTGTGGTAAGATACCCAACAAGTGTATGCATCATGCTCATCATAAGAAAGGACAAGGGAGCATTTCATAGTATGGAGGCATATGATGCGAGAACAACCAAATACAATAGGCTCGATCAAGCAAGCATGCATCGCAAGTAAGATGTCAATGTTTCCACTATCAATAAGCATAGCAAGTTGGCACTCAATACAAGATGATATGAGATATGCAACTAAGGGAGAAAAGTGACAATGATCAATATAAATCTTGTGAGAGGCATGAACATATATGCTATCAACCCAAGAAAGCGAGTAAGAATGGAACATGGGTGATGCGACAAAGCAAGCAATGATAGTAAACAAGTCATGCAAGCTAGTAGTGCGAAGATGCAACATACTAGAGGCAATCATGGCAATCATGTCATGGGTGATAATAGTGGGCATATATAATGCGCATGACATATCACAATCATGAAAACAAGATATGAGCAAAGTAGGTTCATGGTGTTTGCAAGAAGTCCTATGTAAATAGCAATGGGACATCATGACTCTCCCAACACAACAAGCATCAATAGCATGAGGCACATGATAAACATGGCAATAGCAACAAGGATCTCCACCAAGCATGCAAATACACATAGGAGTAGCATAATGGTGAATCATGGGTAGATGCAAGCAAGGGTCACAATTGCATGGCAAAATCATGTAAAGAGGCATAACATGCAAAGTGAACAAGATACAATGGGCATAAAGTAACAAGTGATATATATCCCATAGCCTTGTGAGAGCCAAGTATAAGAGATGCGCATAGTCGTTGCGCGAAGAGAATGGTAGGAAGGACAATCCACGGGATCCCAAATTGTCGTTGCTCTCAAGATCTTGTTTCATCAACTCTTGGGATTGAGAGGTTGACGAGTATACGTGAGTACCTACACACAACCAAAACAAAGGGAAAATTGTTTGTGCGTGGTAGATGTACACATCATCCATCATGATGCGCACGTGCTTGTGTTGGTTAGCACAAAATATCCGATGCTCAAATAAATGAGTTGCATGATATAGAAACACGTCATCCATCATGAGAGGTTTGTTGTTATGTATAGCATAATGGAGACTCAAAGGATGTAATGCATCACTCGCAATATCTAGAGCATTATGAGGAATGGTATGCATGTGGTGCACACAAGGGATGGAATCATGCGATACACAATAATTTTCATGGCATGGCATATGAGATGAATTGCACAAATTTTGCAAAGGAAGCATAGCAATATCATCGCAAGAGAAACAAAATCCAATGACCATCATCTCGTCATCTATGCCATATGTGCAAATAGGATTTATTTTAATGGGGCATGCATAGTTACTATGTTGAGATTCAAATGATGCAATATGGGAGATCTCACTCATAGCATATGACAAGGTTAATGGGTTGTCAAACATGATGTGACCAAAAGAATTTTCACATGATATCCTATGGAGCATAGCATCACAACTAGGCAACTCAACATCCTCATCAGCATATTCATCATAAATAGGTAAGTCATGACATGAGGAAGTCGCACTAGCATGAAGTATGGTAATAGGTGTGTCAACATCATGCAAGCAATCATTGTGAATATAGTCCACTAGTGGGACAAGTGAAGCACCATCACCTATGTTACCTTTGGAGCATCGCTCATATGTTGTAGGTGAGGTGTCGAAGATCCAATCATTGTCATCTTCATCGTGATGGAACCATGTGGGGGGTGCATCATCATCCACCATGGCCATCTTCGTCTCCGTTGGAGGTATGGACTCATCGAGGATAAGCATGTCGTCATGTAGGAGACCTAGCACCAAAGAAGAAAACACACTAGGAGTAGAGGTTAAGTCGTTAGAAATTATAGTGGCCTCACATGCCGTCTCAACTACCTCACTCACTAAGTGTTGTGGCTCACTCATCCCGGTAAGATGCTCTCACTCATATGGTTGGTGGAGTCACTCAAATGGCTCTCAACCTCACATAGGATGTGTGGCATGCTCTCAAGTGTGGGGCTAGTGTTGGTCACACTCATCCTCTCATAGGAAATGATATCAATGTCACATATGGTGGAGTCACTCATGTCACTCATGTGTTGGTGGCTCTCCTCACATGGGAATTGAGGCATCTCGTCTTATGTGGGAGTCGGAGAGATGTAGGTGCAAACGTCTCCATGATCAATCATGTCGTGGTCGTAGCCGTGGATAAAGGTCAAAGATGGCACATCAACACTCTCCTCCATGACCGAAGGGAAAATGCCATGCTCGATCATCTCGTCACCGTTGTCGTGGATGAAGGCCGATGTGGGCGTACTCGTCGGAGGTAGGCGAAGATGCCGCACGTCCAAAGGCGAAGACGCCTTGATAAAACTTGGCAAAGATGCCAAAGTGGTGGTAGTAGTAGTCGTAGCGTCCTCTTCGTGGTGCTTGTCTCGCGGTCTTCTCTTGTGCTCATGAAGTTTGGCCGTAGCTTGATGTAGAGCTTGTTGGGACTTGTAGGTTTGCTCTTGTCGAGCATCTTCATGATGATTGATGTCTACTACGCAACCTTCTTCTTGTAGACGTTGTTGGGCCTCCAAGTGCAGAGGTTTGTAGGATAGTAGCAAATTTCCCTCAAGTGGATGACCTAAGGTTTATCAATCTGTGGGAGGCGTAGGATGAAGATGGTCTCTCTCAAGCAACTCTGCAACCAAATAACAAAGAGTCTCTTGTGTCCCCAACACACCCAATACAATGGTAAATTGTATAGGTGCACTAGTTCGGCGAAAGGATGGTGATACAAGTGCAATATGGATGGTAGATATAGGTCTTTGTAAACTGAAAATATAAAAACAGCAAGGTAACAAGTGGTAAAAGTGAGCGTAAACGGTATTGCAATGTATTGAAACAAGGCCCAAGGTTCATACTTTCACTAGTGCAAGTTCTCTCAACAATAATAACATAATTGTATCACATAACTATCCCTCAACATGCAACAAAGAGTCACTCCAAAGTCACTAATAGTGGAGAACAAACAAAGAGATTATGGTAGGGTACGAAACCACCTCAAAGTTATTCTTTCCAATCAATCCGTTGGGCTATTCCTATAAGTGTCACAAACAGCCCTAGACTTCGTACTAGAATAACATCTTAAGACACAAATCAACCAAAACCCTAATGTCACCTAGATACTCCGATGTCACCTCAAGTATCCGTGGGTATGATTATACGATATGCATCACACAATCTCAGATTCATCTATTCAACCAACACATAGAACCTCAGTGCCCCAAAGTTTCTACCGAAGAATCAAGACGAAAACGTGTGCCAACCCCTATACATAGGTTCATGGGCAGAACCCGCAAGTTGATCACCAAAACATACATCAAGTGAACCACGTGATATCCCATTGTCACCACAGATACGCACGGCAAGACATACATCAAGTGTTCCCAAATCATTAAAGACTCAATCCGATAAGATTACTGCAAAGGGGAAAACTCAGTCCATTACAAGAGAGTAGAGGGGGGAGAAGCAACATAAGATCCAACTATAATAGCAAAGCTCGCGATACATCAAGATCATGCCAAATCAAGAACACGAGAGAGAGAGAGAGAGAGAGAGATCAAACACATAGCTACTGGTACATACCCTCAGCCCCGAGGATGAACTACTCCCTCCTCGTCATGGAGAGCGACAGGATGATGAAGATGGCCACCGGTGAGGGATCCCCCCTCTGGCAGGGTGCCGGATCAGGGTCCCAATTGGTTTTTCGTGGCTCTGGAGGTTTGTGGTGGCGGAACTCCCGATCTATTCTGTTCCCCGAAGTTTTTGGGGTATATGGAGATATATAGGCGGAAGAAGTACGTCAGGGGAGCCACGAGGGGCCCACGAGGGTGGAGGGCGCCCTAGGGGGTGGGCGCGCCCCCCTACCTCGTGGCTCCCTCGTTTCTTTCCCGACGTGCACTCCAAGTCTATCGGGTAGCTTTCCTTCCAAAAATAACTTCTCCAGAAGGTTTAATTCCGTTTGATATTCCTTTTCTTCGAAACACTGAAACAAGGGAAAAAACAGGAACTGGCACTGGGCTATGGGTCAATAGGTTAGTCCCAAAAGTAATATAAAAGTGCATAGTGAAGCCCATTAAACATCCAAGATGGATAATATAATAGCATGAATACGTCATAAATTATAGATACGTTGGAGACGTATCAGCATCCCCAAGCTTAATTCCTGCTCGTCCTCGAGTAGGTAAATGATAAAAGAAAGAATTTATGAAGTGTGAATGCTAGCAGGTGCATAAGTTTGATCAATGATAATTTCAATCACCTTTTCTAGCATGATTATTTGTCATAACAGTAGTTCAATTCATAAAACTTCTCACGAACAAGTAACAAGCTATTCACATGTTAAAGCATAGACCATAAACTTTCTTGAAAACTAGCAAACTTCATTCTCAGTCATCAAACAATCGCAATTCATCTATTTTCAGGAAGGGTCTATGCCAGAGCTTTGATTTAGCAAACTCCACATACTCAACTATCATATAGTCTTCTACAATTGCTAACACTCACGCAATACTTGTGGTTATGGAGTTTTAATCAGACACTGAGAAAGATATGGGCTTATAATTTCTCCTCCCAATGTATTCACCTTTGGGTGATGTCAACAATAATAGTTCATGCTAACTTACATCCAATTGGATATATATATATCAGGATCTTTCCAACACGAGGTGCTTGCCAAAGGATAAAATGAAAAAGGGAAAGGTGAAGATCACCTTGACTCTTGCATAAAGTAAAAGACATAAAGTAAAAGATAGGCCCTTTGCAGAGGGAAGCAAGGATTTGTAGAGGTGCCAGAGCTCGATTTTGAAATAGAGACGAAAATAATTTTGAGAGGTATGCTTTCATTGTCAACATAACAACCAAGAGTTCCCAATATCTTCCACGCTACACACATTATAGGCGGTTCCCAAACAGAATGGTAAAGATTTTACTCCCTCTGAACCAACAATCACACTCCACGGCTTGTCCGAAACAACGGGTGCCATCCAACTATCAACATTCCTGGAGGAGTTTTTTTTGCAATTATTTTGATTTGATTTTGATCTTTTGATCATAGGACTGGGCATCCTGGTTGCAGCCATTTTCTCGTGAATGATGAGCGGAGTCCACTCATCGTGAGAATAACCCACCTAGCATGGAAGATACTGACAGCCCCTAGTCGCTACATGAGCGATTCGGGCATACAAAACAGATTATTATTTGAAGGTTTAGAGTTTGGCACATGCAAATTTACTTGGAACGGCAGGTAAATACTGCATATAGGTAGGTATGGTGGACACTCATGGAAAAAACTGGGTTTAAGGATATTTGGAAGCACAAGTAGTATTTCTACTTGGTGCAAAGAATTTTGGCTAGCATGAGGGGGAAAGCCAAGCTCAACACGTTTGAATGATCCATGACAATATACTTTAACTGAGATGTGAGAAAACATAACCCATTACGTTCTCTTCCTTGTCCAACATCAACTCTTTAGCATGTCATACTTAATGAGTGCTCACAATTATAAAAGATGTCCAAGATAGTATATTTATATGTGAAATCTCTCTTCCTTAAATATTCCTTCATGAATTGTTCAAATGACCAATACAATGCTTGCTATCCTTCAATAAATTTACCACCTCTACTTCTTAGATGTGAAGTCATTACTCTCAATGGGGTAAGCATATGAAACACATAAAATGTGACGCCCCCAATTCAATCATACACTAATCAAGCACGCAAATGTGTACGATCAGGATCAGGGACTCACGGGAAGATATCACAACACAACTCTAAAACATAAATAAGTCATACAAGCATCATAATACAAGCCAGGGGCCTCGAGGGATCGAATACAAGTGCTCGATCATAGATGAGTCAGTGGAAGCAACAATATCTGAGTACATACATAAGTTAAACAAGTTGCCATAAGATGGCTAGCACAAACTGGGATACAGATCGAAAGAGGCGCAGGCCTCCTGCCCGGATCCTCCTAACTACTCCCAGTCGTCGCCGGGGCTGCACGCGTAGTAGTAGGCACCTCCAGTGCAGTAGTCGTCATCGACGGTGGTGTCTGGCTCATGGGCTCCATCGTCTGGTCGCAGCAATCGGGTAAAGAAAGGGGGAAAAAGGGGGAACAAGGCAACCGTGAGTACTCATCCAAAGTACTCGCAAGCAAGGAGCTACACTACATATGCATGGGTATATGTGTAAAGGGCCATATCGGTGGACTGAACTGCAGAATGCCAGAACAAGAGGGGGATAGCTAATATTGTCGAAGACTACGCTTCTGGCAGCCTCCGTCTTGCAGCATGTAGAAGAGAGTAGACTGAAGTCCTCCAAGTAGCATCGCATAGCATAATCCTACCCGGCGATCCTCTCCTCGTAGCCCTGTTAGAGAGCGACCACCGGGTTGTATCTGGCACTTGGAAGGGTGTGTTTTATTAAGTATCCGGTTCTAGTTGTCATAAGGTCAAGGTTCAACTCCAAGTCGTCCTGTTACCGAAGATCATGGCTATTCGAATAGATAAACTTCCCTGCAGGGGTGCAACACATTACCCGACACGCTCGATCCCATTTGGCCGGACACACTTTCCTGGGTCATGCCCGGCCGCGGAAGATCAACATGTCGCAGCCCCACCTAGGCACAACAGAGAGGTCAGCACGCCGGTCTAAACCTAAGCGCACAGGGGTCTGGGCCCATCGCCCTTAACACACCTGCATGTTGCGAACGCGGCCGGAAGCAGACCTAGCCTAGTAGGCATTCCAGTCCAATCCGGCGCGCGCCGCTCAGTCGCTGACGTCACGAAATGCTTCGGCTGATACCACGACGCCGGTTGCCCATATCTTGTCCCACGTGGCGGTTAGTGCGTATAAGGTCAACGACCCAACTCAGATCAAATACCAAGATCTCGTTAAGCGTGTTAAGTATCCGCGAACGCCGAACAGGGCCAGGCCCACCTCTCACCCAGGTAGTCTCAACCTGCCCTGCCGCTCCGCCACAAAGATCCACACAGAGGGCCGTTGGGACAAAGGTCCTTTCAGCCCCCAATCCGTGAATCACTCGCGGGTGCTCCACAAGCCGACCCGACTTTAGTCACCACATGTATCATGTATAAAGTATATAGTATATACCCGTAATCACCTCCCGAGTGATCATAGCCCGATAGTACAACACAGCAGACGGACAAGAATGTAGGGCCATTGATGGAATACTAGCATCCTATATACTAAGCATGTAGGATTGCAGGTAAAGGTATCAACAGTAGTAGCAAGGACAGGCTATGCATCAGGATAGGAATAACAGAAAGAAGTAACATGCTACACTACTCTAATGCAAGCAGTATAGAAGAGAATAGGCGATATCTGGTGATCAAGGGGGGGGGGGCTTGCCTGGTTGCTCTGGCAAGGAGGGGTCATCTTTGGTGTAGTCCAACACACGGAAATCGGCACCGGTCTCAAAGTCTACCGGAAAGAAGTAACGGAGGGGGAACACAATAAATAACGGAGCAATCAAATGTAACACAAAGCAAGACTCGGCAATATGCGGAGCTAGGGGTGACCTAACGTAGTGGTAGGTGATACCGGTGAAGGGGGAAACATCCGGGAAAGTATTCCCGGTGTTTCGCGTTTTCGGGCAGATGAACCGGAGGGGGAGAGTTGCGTGTTTGCTATGCTAGGGATGTGTGGCGGACGTACAGGCTGCGTATCCGGATTCGTCTCGTCGTTCTGAGCAACTTTCATGTACAAAGTATTTTCATCCGAGCTACGGTTTATTTTATATTAATTGTAAAAGATTTAATCATTTTCAGAATTTACTTAACTATTTTAAATCGAATATTATCCAGAATAGTGAAAGGTCATGTCAGCATGACGTCACCATGACATCAGCCGGTCAAACCCAGCTGACCAGAGTCAAACCTGGCATGTGGGTCCAATGGGACCCACCTGTCATGGACTAAGGCTAACTAATAGGATTAGTTAATTTAAATTAGTGATTAGGTTAATTTAACAGATCTAATTAAGTTAATTAATTAAGTAATTACTTAATTAACTATTTTTTAATTACTTATTTTTTTAATTACTTTTCTTTATAAAAACGTTTAGGGGGCGGGGCCCTTTGTCATAGGCCCCAGGGGGCCTAGCGGGTTCGGGCGCAATCGGGCGGGCGTTGGGCTCTGGGTGCGGGCGCCATCGAGGCGCAGGCCGTGGCCTCGGCTGGGCACGCCCACAGAAAGGGGGCCTCGCCAGGCCGGCAAGCGCAATCAGGGCGGTGGAGGAGAGCAGGGGCGTGCGGTGGGGCGTGGGCGCGCGCCGGCGAGCTGGGGCGCAGCCAAGCGCGGATGTGCGCGCACGCACAGCAGCGACGAGTGGCCAGGGGGCGGATGTGGTCGGCGCGGCAGTCGGATCGACGACGGAGTGCAGGGGGAGCAAGAGGCCGGTGGCGAGCTCTAGCAGGATCCTAGGGCAGTGGATCGATAACGGGGCGAGCGGGAGATGGAGGAGGGGCTCACATCGAGCAGTAGAGGAGCTTGGGGAGGCCGGAACGGGTCGTGGTGGTCGTGGCCGGCGGCCTGCCGGCGTTGGAGGGCGTCGGAGCGGGGCGACTCGCTGGGAGCGGCCGCGGCCGGGTTCGGCGCGCGGGCGGGACCCTGCCGGCATGGTCCGGCGACGAGGTGGACTCGGCGAGGGGCGCCAGCCTGGTGGCGGGGACGGGAGGCGCCCGCCGAGGTGGGCAGCGGGGCGCTGCCCCGATCCAGTCGAGGGAGGTGAGAGGAGGGGCGTGGAGGAGTCCGGGAGGGGCGGCGGCCTTAGCGGAGCGGCGGCGAGGGGGCACCGTTGCGCCCCGATCCGGATCGGGAGGCAGCGAGAGGAGCGAGGCGTGAGGGGAGAGTGGAGGGGTCGATCCCGATCCAGGGGGAATCGGGGGAGGGAGTCGGGTGAGTGGGTAGCGGTTTAGGGTTCGGGGGATAGAGGCCATATAGGCCAGGGGTGGTGCGGGGTGGGCCGGCCGAAGTGGCCAACTGGGCCTGTCTGTTGGGTCGGTTGGCCAGGGGGGGGCTTTTCTCTTTCTTTCTTTTGTTTATTGTTTTGTCTATTTCCTTTTATTTATTTTTCCTTTACCGTTTTCTATTATTCCCAATATATTTTAGTTTTAGCAAAACTCAAAAGTTTTACCAATTTTATTATATGTAATTATGCCACATACCGAACATTTTAGTTTTGATGTTTGGAAAGTTTTGATGTTTGTTAATAATCCAAATTTGAATTCGAATCGCTTTCGAACTAACACGAGATTAGCAACAGTAATCACAGTGACGTGGCATCATTAGCAAAGGTTTACTATAGCTTGATTATCCGGGCGTCACAATTCTCCTCCGCTACAAGAAATCTTGTCCCGAGATTTAAGCGGTGGAGTAAGGGGGGAAAGGTGCTGGTAGCGAAAAACCTAACGAGTCTTCTTGGTCTTGGCTGCCCTTTCGAAGAGGTTGATCCTTTTCGTTGATGTATTCATTTCTCTGCTTTAGGTCATCATGATGAAGTCGGCATCCTTTCTTTGGGAATTCCATCGTACTTCCGAAAGAATAAAGGGTGGGTATTCCGGGGGAACGAACCTCTGCAAGGTTAACTATTTGGTCAATAACATCGGGGAAGGTGGTGGGAAGTAACTCCCGAATTGAAAATTAAGAAAGTATCGAGAGCAAAGTAAGGAGGTATCATGGGAAGTTTCGAGCGGGCAGGCAACCGTTTGATGCCTGTTACAAGGCGTGAAAGGGGTTCAAAGGAACGGGAATAAGTATTGTGTCTGATACCAGAATAGATCACTAGGAAGGTGGCTCGTGATCTTTCATACGAAGCCAAGCATGAGGAATAGCTTTAGGAACAGGGGTGTACAGAGAGTCAGGTTTCGATCCTGTGGAACTGTGGGTTATGGGCCCACCATGTGGGTTAAAAGTAGGAAGCGGGCCGACATCTTGCTCGGTCACGATAGCAAGGCGTGTCAGAGGGTAGCCTGTCAGTTATGCCGGCAACATCATTGATACCAAGGGCGAGGGACGAAGAGAACCATTTTCCTGCTCGTTGAATGAGGCAGGCCAATAGGCAAGGTTCTCGTCCATCGATGGCTACCGAAATGTCATCAACAATAGTAACAGGTCTTGCTGACAGAATTGTACACCGAGGTATATACATAAGCAGGAGAATATTACTGCTTAGATCATATAGATCACAAGAAAGGTTAAACCAAACAATGGAAAGGAAAATGTGTTTAAACACATATATCAGGGGTATATCCTTCCCAAGGACAAGCAGAGCATGATATCCTTGGCAGGATATAATGTAGAAAACTCTTTAGGAAAAGGGAGAGAAATTTCATGACATTACTCATGCAACGGTGTTTGGATAATTGAGCAAGTAATTTAGCATTGGGCTTCAAATGTTCTTATTGAAAATCGGAGCACCACAGACATGCTTCGAGATAGCATTGACAAGGTCTTCAGGCAAAGGTCAGACTATGGATACACAAAGGAGCCGTCAAGAACAACTTATAGAATAAGTCTTACAATTTCCTCATGGAAGAATGGATAACCTTGCTAATAAGGAAACTATAACAGTAGGTCCCTTGGCCAGGTGTGCTGGGCATGACATCACCTTTTTGGGTCATAAAAGAGCAGTGTTATAACTCTTGGAAAATGTTCCAACCATCATATCTGATCGAGATTCAGATCTGATCGATGTTAGGATACCTCAGACTCGGGATGCCTGAGAAGAAAAGGTGCAACACAATTTGACGAGATGGCATAGTAAGTTTCTCCGGAAAAGAATTATGGAAGCGAGTTCAAAACCAAGAGTTCATCATTAAACCAAGGAGAGGTGAGGAGGTGGCTGATTGACTCAGCGACAATTCATTGAGATTTCCAAAAAGACGGATTTCCACAGTTATGTGAAGGAGATAACATTAGCCAGATCAAATGACTTAATGATGTATGCTGGAGGAAAACATACACAATTAAACATTGATTGAAAGGTGCACCCGAAATATGGGTTGGGTTGCACGACCAACGTCGGAATGGCGATTGAGCAACCAACACACTAAATTGGAATTATTGTCCAATAACTCTGAAGCAATAGGATTGCTAGAGATACTAAATTTGCGCAACACAGTTCACTCAACACTGGGACCAAGAAAAGAATGGTGATGGTGAGAAGTATCACTATACCAAGAATTCTTAAGAGGTGGAGTAATACTCACGACATTCTCGACAGAAAAGGCAGTAATACTTCAAGGCAGAACACAACACTAGCTGGAGAGCAAGTTGTATTCATAATGTGGACAAGTCCGCGATGAAAGGAAGTCCAGGGTGTTGTCGATGATAATAAAAATCATCAAGGGCAAGGAAGGTATTTCTCACCATGAACACAGTTGACATCTCGAAAGAAGTCAAAGTGTGGAAGGTGATCCGACACATTTGTCGAGAGATTTCATGAAGATGTAATCAATCAACGACGACATCGAGTCAAAGGAATGATGAAGCGAAAGGTTATTGGAACCATGGGTACGACACAAACTCAAAATCAAGTCCGTTCAAGGAGAAATGATATGACGAGGAAGATCACGGAAGATTAGCTTACCATCTAAATCTATGCTCCGGAAAGAGGGGCCAGGTAGCACAGTTAAAAAGTTGCACGATAATGATATAGCCGATCAGGCTAGCAATGACTTGAAGGATTAATAAACTCATAAGCAATGAAGAATACTCAGAGTTATCGAATCAAAGTGCGGAATTGATTCACTTATTAGTGTTCTCGGTTGACGACAACCCAGAACCCGGGAAAATTGGAATCGGTGAGAAATAACAGTTGATGAAGAACCCATAAGAAGTTATGTAGTTCCATGATTTTCTTGCGGTACCAGAGGGTATATTCAAGGGTAGAGCGGGATAGAGGTTGGACAAGTGAAATCATTTGCAGAAGGCAAGCACTTAAACATGTCCAAGAAATGGGATCAAAGAAGAACAAAATGGTCGAAACCACGGTCGCAAAAGACCAAGCATAGATAAGAGAAGAAGTTATAACAAGGGGATTATTATTACTACGAGAAGCTTCCATGATAAGTTCCACCTCGAGTCCATGGGCACAAACACAAAGTTCAAGGTCGACTCCCACTTCTCCAAAGACCTTACATTCACTTCTCGTTTCGATAATGGCATTAGTATTGTAAGTTTTACCTGGTGAAATACCAGATGAGTATGACCCGTGAAAACTTCCGAGTTCACACATATTAAGGAAGGCTTAGGTTCAACCCATCATGGCATCTTAGGAACATATACCACAAACTTCAGGGTAAATAATACAAGCTCGAAAGTAGAGCATTATTCAAAAGCAGATGATACAATTTACCAAAGGCATTATATACCCATGGAAAGGCTCTCAAGGTTATTCCATATGAAGGACACTGTCGGATAAAATCCAACAAAGGAACCGATGGTCCACAAGGGATCTGATGTGAGCATCGGTACTCAACCAGAGGAAGAAGAATGCACGGGCATCATATTATAGAACATCTGAATAATTCGATGCTTAGATAACAAAGGAATTACGATTTCCAAATCAAGGGATCAGAAGCCAACGGTCTGATTTAGAATGGATAAGTCGAATACACTTAGTTGGACAATCAATAAAGGTTTGAATTGACGAGAACCAACTCATGTCCAGCATGACGTCTGAGTCGGAAGGATAAATTCTAGGATCTGATTGAGGATGGCGAGCATTCGCAACATTTGAATCAATGGACTCAAAATGACGGCGTCAACGGAGACTAATGAATATTGTTGGGGAACGTAGCAGAAATTCAAAATTTTCTACGCATCACCAAGATTAATCTATGGAGATTCTAACAACGAGGGAAAGGAGAGTGCATCTACATACCCTTGTAGATCACTAAGCGGAAGAGTTCATGAGAACGGGGTTGAAGGAGTCATACTCGTCGTGATCCAAATCACCGGAGATCCTAGTGCCGAACGGACGGCACCTCCGCGTTCAACACACGTACAGCCCGGTGACGTCTCCCATGCCTTGATCCAGCAAGGAGAGAGGGAGAGGTTGAGGAAGACTCCGTCCAGCAGCAGCACAACGGCGTGGTGGTGGTGGAGGAGTGTGGCAATCCCAGAGAGGCTTCGCCAAGCACCAAGGGAGAGGAGGAGGAGGAGGCGGGCTGCACCAAGAGGAGAAGTTCTCATGTGTGGCAGCCCCAAACCTCAACTATATATAGGGGAAAGGGGGGGCTGCGCCCCCTTTAGGGTTTCCCCACCCCAAGGGGTGCGGCCAGCCCTAGATCCCATCTAGGGGGGCGGCCAAGGGGGGAGGAGTGCCTCCCAAGTCAAGTGGAGGCCTCCCCCTTTAGGGTTTTCCCGTCCCATGCGCATGGGCCTTTGGGGGGCTGGTGCCCCTGGCCCATTAAGGCTAGGGCGCCCCCCTACAGCCCATGCTACTGTATTGGACGTGGTGGAACTATTTCCGGACCTCCGGACCCTCCGAATCCTCCGAACCTTCTGAAGCTTCCGGTACAATACCGAAAAAACCCAACTTTTTCCTAACCCAACAACAACTTTCCATATATAAATCTTTACCTCCGGACCATTCCGAACTCCTCGTGACGTCCGGGATCTCATCCGGACTCGAACAACATTCGGTAACCACATACAAACTTCCTTTATAACCCTAGCGTCATCGAACCTTAAGTGTGTAGACCCCACGGGTTCGGGAGACATGTAGACATGACCGAGACGTTCTCCGTCAATAACCAACAGCGGATCTGGATACCCATGTTGGCTCCCACATGTTCCACGATGATCTCATCGGATGAACCACGATGTCAAGGACTCAATCGATCCCGTATACAATTCCCTTTGTCTAGCGGTATTGTACTTGCCCGAGATTCGATCGTCGGTATCCCGATACCTTGTTCAATCTCGCTATCGCAAGTCTCTTTACTCGTTCCGTAACACATCATCCCGTGATCAACTCCTTGATCACATTGTGCACATTATGATGATGTCCTACCGAGTGGGCCCAGAGATACCTCTCCGTCACACGGAGTGACAAATCCCAGTCTCGATTCGTGCCAACCCAATGACACTTTCGGAGATACCGTAGTGCACCTTTATAGCCACCCATTCGTTGTGATGTTTGGTACACCCAAAGCATTCCTACGGTATCCGGAGTTGCACAATCTCATGGTCTAAGGAAAAGATACTTGACATTTGAAAAGCTTTAGCATACGAACTACGATCTTTGTGCTAGGCTTAGGATTGGGTCTTGTCCATCACATCATTCTCCTAATGATGTGATCCCGTTATCAATGACATCCAATGTCCATGGTCAGGAAACCGTAACCATCTATTGATCAACGAGCTAGTCAACTAGAGGCTTACTAGGGACATGGTGTTGTCTATGTATCCACACATGTATTTGAGTTTCCTATCAATACAATTATAGCATGGATAATAAACGATTATCATGAACAAGGAAATATAATAATAATAACTAATTTATTATTGCCTCTAGGGCATATTTCCAACAGTCTCCCACTTGCACTAGAGTCAATAATCTAGTTCACATCGTCATGTGATTAACACTGATAGGTCACATCGCCATGTGACCAACACCCAAAGAGTTTACTAGTGTCTCAAACTAGTTCACATCATCATGTGATTTAGACTCAATGAGTTCTGAGGTTTGATCATGTTTTGCTTGTGAGAGAGGTTTTAGTCAACGGGTCTGAACCTTTCAGATCCGTGTGTGCTTTGCAAATTTCTAGGTCATATTATAAATGCTGCTTCCACGCTCCACTTGGAGCTATTCCAAATGGTTGCCCCACTATATGTATCCGGTTTGCTACTCAGAGTCACTCGGATAGGTGTTAAAGCTTGCATCGACGTAACCCTTTACGCCGAACTCGTTATCACCTCCATAATCGAGAAACATGTCCTTATTTACTCCAAGGACAATTTTGACCGCTGTCCAATGATCCATTCATGGATCATTCTTGTACCCCTTGACTGACTCATGGTAAGGCACACTTCGGTGCGGTAAACAGATAGCATACTATAGAGCCTATGTCTGAAGCATAGGGACGACCTTCGTCCTTTCTCTTTTTCTGCCGTGGTCGAGCTTTAACTCTTAACTTCATACCTTACATCTCGTGCAAGAACTCCTTCTTTGATCGATCCATCTTGAACACCTTCAAGATCATGTCAAGGTATGTGCTCATTTGAAAGTACCATTAAGCGCTTTTGATCTATCCTCATAGATCTTGATGCTCAATGTTCAAGTAGCTTAATCCAGGTTTTCCATTGAAAAACACTTTTCAAATAATCCTATATGCTTTCCAGAAAATTCTACATCATTTCTGATCATCAATATGTCAACAACATATACTCATCAGAAATTCTATAGTGCTCCCACTCACTTCTTTGGAAATACAAGTTTCTCATAAACTTTGTATAAACCCAAAATCTTTGATCATCTCATCAAAGTGCACATTCCAACTCCGAGATGCTAGTTTCAGTCCTTAGAAGGATCGCTGGTGCTAGCATACCTTTTAGCATCCTTAGGATCGACAAAACCTTTCTGATTGTATCACATACAACCTTTCCTTACGAAAACTGGTAAGGAAACTCATTTTGACATCCATCTGCCAGATTTCATAAATGCAGCTAATGCTAACATGATTCCAACGGACTTAAGCATCGCTACGGATGAAAAAATCTCATCGTAGTCAACTCCTTGAACTTGTGAAAAAACTCTTCGCCACAAGTCGAGCTTCATAGACGGTGATCTTACCGTCCACGTCTGTCTTCTTCTTAAAGATCCATTCATCTCAATGGCTTGCCGATCATCGGGCAAGTCCACCAAAGTCTATGCTTTGTTCTGATACATGGATCCTATCTCGGATTTCATGGCTTCTAACCATTTGTCGGAATTTGGGCCCACCATCGCTTCTCCATAGCTCAGAGGTTCATTGTTGCCTAGCAACATGACCTTCAAGACAGGATTATGTACCACTCAAGTAGTACGCATCCTTGTCACCCCACGAGGTACGTCAGTGACTTTATCCGAAACTTCATGATCACTATCATAAGCTTCTACTTCAATTTGTGTATGTGCCACGGGAACAACTTCCTGTGCCCTGCTACACACTAGTTGAAGTGACGGTTCAATAACCTCATCGAGTCTCCACCAGCCTCCCACTCAACTTTTCGAGACGAACTTTTCCTCGAGAAAGGACCCGATTCAAGAAACAATCCCTATTGCTTTCGGATCTGAATTAGGAGGTATACCCAACTGTTTTGGGTGTCCTATGAAGATGCATTTTGTCCGCTTTGGGTTCGAGCTTATCAACCTGAAACTTTTCCACATAAGCGTCGCAGCTCCAAACCTTTAAGAAACGACAACTTAGGTTTCTCCAAACGGTGTCGTCTCAACGGAATTACGTGGTGCCCTATTAAAGTGAGTGCGGTTGTCTCTAATGCCTAACCCATGAACGATAGTGGTAATTCGATAAGAGACATCATGGTACGCACCATATCCAATAGGGTGCAACTATGATGTTCGGACACACCATCACACTATGGTGTTCCAGTGGTATTAATTGTGAAACAATTTGCACAATGTCTTAATTGTGTGCCAAAATCAGAACTCAGATATTCATCTCTATGATCATATCATAGACATTCTATCCTCTTGTCACGAAGATCTTTAAACTTCACTCTGAAATTACTTGAACCATTCAATAATTCAGACTTGTGTTTCATCAAGTAAATATACTCAACATCTACTCGAATCATCTGTGAAGTAAGAACATAACGATATTCATCAGATGCCTCAAAGACTCATTGGACTGCACACATCAAAATGTGTTACTTCCAACAAGTTGCTATCTTGTTCCATCTTATCAAACCGAGGCTTTTCACTCATCTTGCCCATGTGGTATGATTTGCATATCTCAAGTGATTCAAAATCAAGTGAGTCCAAACGATCCATCTGCATGGAGTTTCTTCATGCGATACACCAATAGACATGATTCGCATGTCTCAAACTTTTAAAAATGAGTGAGTCCAAAGATCCATCAATATGGAGCTTCTTCATGCTTTTATACCAATATGACTCAAATGGCAATGCCACAAGCAGGTGGTACTATCATTACTATCTTATATCTTTTGGCATGAAAATGTGTATCACTACGATCGAGATTCAATAAACCATTCCTTTAGGTGCAAGACCATTGAAGGTATTATTCAAATAAATAGAGTAACCATTATTCTCCTTAAATGAATAATCAGATTGTATAGACATAATCCAATCATGTCTATGCTCAACACAAACACCAAATAACAATTATTTAGGTTTAACATCAATCTCGATGGTAGAGGGAGCGTGCGATGCTTGATCACATCAACCTTGGAAACACTTCCAACACATATCGTCACTCACCTTTAGCTAGTCTCCGCTTATTCCGTAGCCTTTTATTTCGAGTTACTAACACTTAGCAACCGAACCGTATCTAATACCCTGGTGCTACTAGGAGTACTAGTAAAGTACACATTAACATAATGTATATCCAATATACTTCTATCGACCTTGCCAGCCTTCTCATCTACCAAGTATCTAGGGTGGTTCTGCTCCAAAGGTCTGTTCCCTTATTACGTAAGCACTTAGTCTCGGGTTTGGGTTCAACCTTGGGTTTCTTCACTAGAGCAGCAGCTGATTTGCCGCTTCATGAAGTATCCTTCTTGCCCTTACCCTTCTTGAAACTAGTGGTTTCACCAACCATCAACAATTGATGCTCCTTCTTGATTTCTACTTTCGCGGTGTCAAACATCGTGAATACCTCAAGGATCATCATATCTATCCCTGATATGTTATAGTTCATCACGAAGCTCTAGCAGCTTGGTGGCAATGACTTTGGAGAAACATCACTATCTCACCGGAAGATTAACTCCCACTCGATTCAAGTGATCGTTGCACTCGCATAATCTGAGCACAAACTCAACGATTGAGCTTTTCTCCTTAGTTTGCAGGCTAAGAAAATCGTCGGAGGTCTTATACCTCTTGACGTGGCACGAGCTTGAAATCCCAATTTCAGCCCTCAAACATCTCATATGTTCCGCGACGCTTCAAAACGCCTTTGGTGCCTCTACTCTAAACCGCTCAACTGAACTATCACGTAGTTATCAAAATGTGTATGTCCGATGTTCGAAACATCCACAAACGATGTTTGGGGTTCAGCACACCGAGCGTGCATTAAGGACATAAGCTTTCTACTGTCCGCATAATCGCTACTTTCAACTTTCAACTATATTTTCTCTAGGACATATCTAAACAAGGAACTAAAGCGCGAGCTTTTACATAATTTGCAAAAGGTCTTTTGACTATGTTCAAGATAATTAAGTTCATCTTATGAACTCCCACTCAGATAGACATCCCTCTGGTCATCTAAGTGATTACATGATCCGAGTCAACTAGGCCGTGTCCGATCATCATGTGAGACGGACTAGTCATCATCGGTGAACATCTTCATGTTGATCGTATCTACTATACGACTCATGCTCGACCTTTCGGTCTCTCGTGTTCCGAGGCCATGTCTGTACATGCCAGGCTCGCAAGTTAACCCTAAGTGTATTGCGTGTGTTCCGAGGCCATGTCTGTACATGCTAGGCTCGTCAACACCCGTTGTATGTGAACGTAAGAATCTATCACACCCGATCATCACGTGGTGCTTAGAAGCGACGAACTTTAGCAACGGTGCACAGTTAGGGGAGAACACTTCTTGAAATTTTTATGAGGGATCATCTTATTTACTACCGTCGTTCTAAGTAAACAAGATGCATAAACATGATAAACATCACATGCAATCAAATAGTGACATGATATGGCCATCATCACTTTGCTCCTCTTGATCTCCATCTTCGGGGCTCCATGATCATCGTCGTCACCGGCATGACACCATGATCTCCATCATCATGATCTCCATCATCGTGTCTCCATGAAGTTGTCTCACCAACTATTACTTCTACTACTATGGCTACCGGTTAGCAATAAAGTAAAGTAATTACATGGCGTTGTTTAAAGACATGCAGGTCATACAATAAATAAAGACAACTCCTATGGCTCCTGCCGGTTGTCATACTCATCGACATGCAAGTCGTGAATCCTATTACAAGAACATGATCAATCTCATACATCACATATCATTCATCACATTCTTCTTGGCCATATCACATCACATAGCATACCCTGCAAAAACAAGTTAGACGCCCTCTAATTGTTGTTTGCATGTTTTACGTGGCTGCTATGGGTTTCTAGCAATAACGCTTACCTACGCAAAACCACAACGTGATATGCCAATTGCTATTTACCCTTCATAAGGACCCTTTTCATCGAATCCGTTCGACTAAAGTGGGAGAGACGGCACCGCTAGCCACCTTATGCACCAAGTGCATGTCGACCGGTGGAACCTGCCTCACGAAGAGTACGTAAGGTCGGTCCGGCCGCTTCATCCCACAATACCGTCGAAACAAGATTGGACTAGTAACGGTAAGCATATTGAACAAAATCAACGCCCACAACTACTTTGTGTTCTACTCGTGCAAAGAATCTACGCAATAGACCTAGCTCATGATGCCACTGTTGGGGAACGTAGCAGAAATTCAAAATTTTCTACGCATCACCAAGATTAATCTATGGAGATTCTAACAACGAGGGAAAGGAGAGTGCATCTACATACCATTGTAGATCGCTAAGCGGAAGAGTTCATGAGAACGGGGTTGAAGGAGTCGTACTCGTCGTGATCCAAATCACCGGAGATCCTAGTGCCGAACGGACGGCACCTCCGCGTTCAACACACGTACAGCCCGGTGACGTCTCCCATGCCTTGATCCAGCAAGGAGAGAGGGAGAGGTTGAGGAAGACTCCGTCCAGCAGCAGCACAACGGCGTGGTGGTGGTGGAGGAGTGTGGCAATCCCGCAGGGCTTCGCCAAGCACCAAGGGAGAGGAGGAGGAGGAGAGGCAGGGCTGCACCAAGAGGAGAAGTTCTCATGTGTATGGCAGCCCCAAACCTCAACTATATATAGGGGGAAGGGGGGGCTGCGCCCCCTTTAGGGTTTCCCCACCCCAAGGGGTGCGGCCAGCCCTAGATCCCATCTAGGGGGGCGGCCAAGGGGGGAGGAGTGCCTCCCAAGTCAAGTGGTGGCCTCCCCCTTTAGGGTTTTCCCCTCCCATGCGCATGGGCCTTTGGGGGGCTGGTGCCCCTGGCCCATTAAGGCTAGGGCGCCCCCTACAGCCCATGCTACTGTATTGGACGTGGTGGAACTATTTCCGGACCTCCGGACCCTCCGAATCCTCCGAACCTTCTCGAAGCTTCCGGTACAATACCGAAAAAACCCGAACTTTTCCTAACCCGAACAACAACTTTCCATATATAAATCTTTACCTCCGGACCATTCCGAACTCCTCGTGACGTCCGGGATCTCATCCGGACTCAAACAACATTCGGTAACCACATACAAACTTCCTTTATAACCCTAGCATCATCGAACATTATGTGTAGACCCTACGGGTTCGGAGATATGGAGACATGACCGAGACGTTCTCCGGTCAATAACCAACAGCGGATCTGGATACCCATGTTGGCTCCTACATGTTCCACGATGATCTCATCGGATGAACCACGATGTCAAGGACTCAATCGATCCCGTATACAATTCCCTTTGTCTAGCGGTATTGTACTTGCCCGAGATTCGATCGTCGGTATCCCGATACCTTGTTCAATCTCGCTACGGCAAGTCTCTTTACTCGCTCCGTAACACATCATCCCGTGATCAACTCCTTGATCACATTGTGCACATTATGATGATGTCCTACCGAAAGGGCCCAGAGATACCTCTCCGTCACACGGAATGACAAATCCCAGTCTCGATTCGTGCCAACCCAATGACACTTTCGAGATACCAGTAGTGCACCTTTATAGCCACCCGATTACGCTGTGACGCTTGGTACACCCAAAGCATTCCTACGGAATCCGGAGTTGCACAATCTCATGGTCTAAGGAAAAGATACTTGACATTTGAAAAGCTTTAGCATACTAACTACGATCTTTGTGCTAGGCTTAGGATTGTCTTGTCCATCACATCATTCTCCTAATGATGTGATCCCGTTATCAATGACATCCAATGTCCATGGTCGGAAACCGTAACCATCTATTGATCAACGAGCTAGTCAACTAGAGGCTTACTAGGGACATGGTGTTGTCTATGTATCCACACATGTATTTGAGTTTCCTATCAATACAATTATAGCATGGATAATAAACGATTATCATGAACAAGGAAATATAATAATAATAACTAATTTATTATTGCCTCTAGGGCATATTTCCAACAAATATAGCGAGACATATGGGAAGCATCCATAATGCAAACAGACAAGTATTTGCAGAGCAATAAGCTACTAAGGATTTTCGGAGGATCAAATAGTATTTTGAAGACTTTTGTGAAACAGAAGAACAACTGGGGAGAAACAAATCCGGTATGTGTGAGGATTAATTTGTAGGTGTATTCAGGCGAGAAGAAACTGCAAGGCAGTAGGCACAAGGGATTCTCGGAGCAATAGAGAGAACTTTGGGGTATCTTATAATAACAAGATCAACTGGGAATAAAAGTAAGAAAAACAGGTGTAAGTATTTATCCACAGGGATGTTTCGGTGGTAGGGAATTGCAAAAGCGAAAGGCACAAGGTCTCGAGAGAATATATCTCGGAGAGTATCTTCAAATTCTTCTGGTTCACGGAGCAATCACCTGTAGTGAGGGGTTCTCCGGGAGGAAGTAGTAACGAGATCCTAAAGTTAGATTTTAGTAAATTCATTAAACCCGAATAGGAGAGAGATCAGAGTCCCAGAGTATAGATGAGGAATAAAAGATCCTAATACCACCCAATGGCGACGTGGGCCCGTAAGCCACAAAACCATGTTAGTAAAAGTTTAGCAATGACTAGACTCAACTTCGGCCAAGGAGTTGGAAAGGAGGATTCCCACAGGCAGTCGGCTCTGATACCAACTTGTGACACCCCTAATTCAATCGTACACTAATCATGCACGCAAATGTGTACGATCAAGATCAGGGACTCACGGGAAGATATCACAACACAACTCCAAAACATAAATAAGTCATACAAGCATCATAATACAAGCCAGGGGCCCCGAGGGCTCGAATACAAGTGCTCGGTCATAGACGAGTCAGCGGAAGCAACAATATCTGAGTACAGACATAAGTTAAACAAGTTGCCATAAGATGGCTAGCACAAACCGGGATACAGATCGAAGAGGCGCAGGCCTCGCCTGGGATCCTCCTAACTACTCCCGGTCGCCGCCGGGGCTGCACGTAGTAGTAGGCACCTCCAGTGCAGTAGTCGTCGTCGACGGTGGCGTCTGGCTCATGGGCTCCATCGTCTGGTCGCAGAAATCGGGTAAAGAAAGGGGGAAAAGGGGGAACAAGGCAACCGTGAGTACTCATCCAAAGTACTCACAAGCAAGGAGCTACACTACATATGCATGGGTACATGTGTAAAGGGCCATATCGGTGGACTGAACTGCAGAATGCCAGAATAAGAGGGGGATAGCTAATCTTGTCGAAGACTACGCTTCTGGCAGCCTCTGTCTTGCAGCATGTAGAAGAGAGTAGACTGAAGTCCTCCAAGTAGCATCGCATAGCATAATCCTACCCGGCGATCCTCTCCTCGTAGCCCTGTTAGAGAGCGACCACCGGGTTGTATCTAGCACTTGGAAGGGTGTGTTTTATTAAGTATCCGGTTCTTGTTGTCATAAGGTCAAGGTACAACTCCAAGTCGTCCTGTTACCGAAGATCACGGCTATTCGAATAGATAAACTTCCCTGCAGGGGTGCACCACATTACCCGACACGCTCGATCCTGTTTGGCCGGACACACTTTCCAGGATCATGCCCGGCCGCGGAAGATCAACACGTCGCAGCCCCACCTAGGCACAATAGAGAGGTCAGCACGCCGGTCTAAACCTAAGCGCATAGGGGTCTGGGCCCATCGCCCTTAGCACACCTGCATGTTGCGAACGCGGCCGGAAGCAGACCTAGCCTAGTAGGCGTTCCAGTCCAATCCGGCACGCGCCGCTCAGTCGCTGACGTCACGAAATGCTTCGGCTGATACCACGACACCGGTTGCCCATATCTTGTCCCACGTGGCGGTTAGTGCGTATAAGGTCAACGACCCAACTCAGATCAAATACCAAGATCTCGTTAAGCGTGTTAAGTATCCGCGAACGCCGAACAGGGCCAGGCCCACCTCTCACCCAGGTAGTCTCAACCTGTCCTGCCGCTCTGCCACAAAGATCCACACAGAGGGCCATTGGGACAAAGGTCCTTTCAGCCCCCAATCCGTGAATCACTCGCGGGTGCTCCACAAGCCGACTCGACTTTAGTCACCACATGTATCATGTATAAAGTATATAGTATATACCCGTGATCACCTCCCGAGTGATCACGACCCGATAGTATAGCACAGCAGACGGACAAGAATGTAGGGCCACTGATGGAATACTAGCATCCTATATACTAAGCATGTAGGATAGCAGGTAAAGGTATCAACAGTAGTAGCAAGGACAGGCTATGCATCAGGATAGGAATAACGGAAAGCAGTAACATGCTACACTACTCTAATGCAAGCATTATAGAAGAGAATAGGCGATATATAGTGATCAAGGGGGGGCTTGCCTGGTTGCTCTGGCAAGGAGGGGTCATCTTCGGTGTAGTCGAACACACGGACATCGGCACCGGTCTCAAAGTCTACTGGAAAGAAGTAACGGAGGGGGAACACAATAAATAACATAGCAATCAAATGTAACACAAAGCAAGACTCGGCAATATGCGGTGCTAGGGGTGACCTAACGTAGTGGTAGGTGATACCGGCGAAGGGGCGAAACATCCGGGAAAGTATTCCTAGTGTTTCGCGTTTTCGGGCAGATGAACCGTAGGGGGAAAGTTGCGTGTTTGCTATGCTAGGGATGTGTGGCAGACGAACAGGCTGCGTATCCGGATTCGTCTCATCATTCTGAGCAACTTTCATCTACAAAGTATTTTCATCAGAGCTACGGTTTATTTTATATTAATTGTAAAAGATTTGATCATTTTCAGAATTTACTTAATTATTTTAAATCGAATATTATCTAGAATAGTGAAAGGTGATGTCAGCATGACATCACCATGACATCACCCGCAAACCCAAATGACTGTAGTCAAACTCGCATGTGGGTCCAATGGGACCCACATCATGGACTAAGGCTAACTAATAGGATTAGTTAATTTAAATAAGTGATTAGGTTAATTTAACAGATCTAATTAAGTTAATTAATTAAGTAATTACTTAATTAACTTTTTTTAATTACTTATTTTTTTAATTCCTTTTCTTTATAAAACGTTTAGGGGGCGGAGCCCTTTGTCATAGGCCCCAGGGGGCCTAGCGGGTTCGGGCGCTATCGGGCGAGCGTTGGGCGCTGGGTGCGGGCGCCCATCGAGGGCGAGGCCGTGGCCTCGGCTGGGCACACCCGCGTGGGGGGCCTCGGCCAGGGCCGGCAAGCGGCAACTGGGGCGGGGTGGAGGAGAGCAGGGGCGTGCGGTGGGGCGTGGGCGCGCTCCGGCGAGCCAGGGCGCAGCCGAGCACGGATGTGCGCACCCGCATAGCGGCGACGAGTAGCCAGGGGGCGGATGTGGTCGGCGCGGCAGTCGGATCGATGACGGAGTGCAGGGGGAGAAATAGGCCGGTGGTGAGCGCTAGCAGGATCCTACGGCAGTGGACCGATAACGGGGCGAGCTGTAGACGGAGAGGGGCTCACATCGAGCAGTAGAGGAGCTTGGGGAGGCCGGAACGGGTCATGGTGGTCGTGGCCGGCGGCCTGCCAGCATTGGAGGGCGTCGGAGCGGGGCGACTCGCTGGGAGTGGCCGCTGCCGGTTTCGGTGCGTGCAGGCGGGACCCTGCCGGCATGGTCTGGCGACGAGGTGGACTCGGCGACGGGCGCCAGCCTGGTGGCGGGGACGGGAGGCGCCTGCCGAGGTGGGCAGCGGGGCGCTGCCCCGATCCAGTCGAGGGAGGTGAGAGGAGGGGCGTGGAGGAGTCCGGGAGGGGCGGCGGCCTTAGCGGAGCGGCGGCGAGGCCGGGGCGCCGTTGCGCCCCGATCTGGATCGGGAGGGAGCGAGAGGAGCGAGGCGTGAGGGAGGTGGAGGATCGATCCCATCCGGGGGAATCGGGGAGGAGTGGGGTGAGTGGGTAGAGGTTTAGGGTTCGGGGATAGAGGCCATATAGGCCGGGAGGTCTTGGGTGGGCGGCCAAGTGGCCAACTGGCTCTGTCTATTGGGCAGTTGGTCTGGGGGCTTTTCTCTTTCTTTCTTTTGTTTATTGTTTTGTCTTTTTCCTTTTATTTATTTTTCCTTTACCATTTTCTATTATTCCCAATGTATTTTAATTTTAGCAAAACTCAAAAGTTTTACCAATTTTAGTATATGTAATTATGCCACATACCGAACATTTTAGTTTTGATGTTTGGAAAGTTTTGATGTTTGTTAATAATCCAAATTTGAATTCGAATCGCTTTCGAACTAACACGAGATTAGCAACAGTAATCGAGGTGACGTGGCATCATTAGCAAAGGTTTACTGTAGCTTCATTATCTGGGCGTCACATAAAGTTTCAAATTTATGACATTCAACTCATTCAACCATTTACTCATAGGATATAAGTGAAGCACACGAGTAAATGACAAACTACTCCAAAAAGATATAAGTGAAGATCAATGAGTAGCTAAATAGTTATGTAACTATGTGAAGACTCTCTCTCATTAAAGAATTTCAGATCTTGGTATTGTATTCAAACAGAAAGCAAAACAAAATAAAATGACATTGCAAGGATAGCACAACTCTTCTGAAGAAGCAAAAACTTAGGCTCAACCGATACTAACCGATAGTTGTTGAAGAAGAAAGGTGGGATGCGTACCAGGGCATCCCCAAGCTTAGATGCTTGAGACTTCTTGAAATATTATCTTGGGGTGACTTGGGCATCCCCAAGCTTGAGCTTTTGTGTCTCCTTAATTCCTCTCATATCATAGTTTCTCTATTTCTCAAAAACTTCATCCACATAAAACTCAACAAGAACTCGTGAGATAAGTTATTATAAAACAATGCAAAACCTTATCATTTTCTACTGTAACAAATCACTAAAATTATTGTTCAATATTGCATACTAAATGTCTCTGCATATTTAATACTCCTATCCTTGAATAGAATCATTAAACAAGCGAACATATGCAAACAATGCAAACATAACAGCAATCTGCCAAAACAGTACAGTATGTAAAGAATGCAAGAGTATAAATACTTCCTAACTCCAAAAATTATGAGAGAAAATTACCACTGTATTAAATTTATCATAGCTTATTATGCAAAAGGTTTCAACATTTTATCACATTCTGACTTTTCTACGGAATTTTTTCAACAGCGGTAAACTTTCTGTTTTGAAACAGCAACATGTATACTTGCAACATAAGCATGGTAAAAGCTATCCTTGAAATTTTTATTGAAACTAAAGATGCAAAAAACTATTCTAAATAACAGCAAGAAAATACTAACAAAATAAAATGACGCTCCAAGCAAAACACATATCATGTGGTGAATAAACATATAGCTCCATGTAAAGTTACCGATGAACGAAGACGAAAGAGGGGATGCCTTCCGGGGCATCCCCAAGCTTAGGCTCTTGGTTATCCTTGAATATTACCTTGGGGTGCCTTGGGAATCCCCAAGCTTAGGCTCTTGCCACTCCTTATTCCATAGTCCATCGAATCTTTACCCAAAACTTGAAAACTTCACAACACAAAACTTAACAGAAAATCTCGTGAGCTCCATTAGCGAAAGAAAACAAAACACCACTTCAAGTTACTGTAATGAACTCGTTATTTATTTATATTGGTGTTAAACCTACTGTATTCCAACTTCTCTATGGTTTATAAACTATTTTACTAGCCATAGAGTCATCAAAATAAGCAAACAACACACGAAAAACAGAATCTGTGAAAAACAGAACAGTCTGTAGTAATCTGTAACTAACGCAAACTTATGGAACTCCAAAAATTCTAAAATAAATTGTTAGACTTGAGGAATTTGTCTAGTAATCATCTTCAAAAATAATCAACTGAATAGCACTCTCCAGTAAAAAGTTTTAGCTAATTTCGTGAGCGCTAAAGTTTCTGTTTTTTACAGCATGATCATAAAGACTTCACCCAAGTCTTCACAAAGGTTCTACTTGGCACAAACACTAATTAAAACAGAAAACCACATCTAAACAGAAGCTAGATGGATTATTTATTCCTAAACAGAACCAAAAAGCAAGAAACTAAAATAAAATTGGGTTGCCTCCCAACAAGCGCTATCGTTTAACGCCCCTAGCAAGGCATGATGATTTCAATGATGCTCACATAAGAGGTAAGAATTGAAACATAAAGAGAGCATTGTTGGGGAACGTAGTAATTTCAAAAAAATTCCTACGCACACGCAAGACCATGGTGATGGCATAGCAACGAGAGGGGAGAGTGTCCGCCCACGCACTCGTGAGACCGAAAGCGAAGCGTTATAACAACGCTGTTGATGTAGTCGTGCGCCTTCACGATCCGACCGATCCAAGCACCGAACGACGGCACCTCCGAAGTTCTGCACACGCTCAGCTCGATGACGATCCCGAACTCCGATCCAGCAAAGTGTCGGGATGAGTTACGCCAGACGACGGCGTGGTGACGATGATGATGCTCCACCGACGCAGGGCTTCGCCTAAGCTCCGCGACGATATGACTTCTCCGCGCAGGGCTTCGCCTAAGCTCATGACGATATGACCAAGTGGAATATGGTGGAAGGGGCACCGCACACGGCTAAGGAATGATCCGTAGATCAACTTGTGTGTCATGGGTGCCCCTGCCCCGTATATAAAGGAGCCAAGGGGAGGGGCCGGCCGGCCAAGGGAGGCGCTGCTAGGAGTCCTACTCCTTCGGGAGTAGGATTCCCCTCAATCCTAGTTGGAATAGGATTCACCGGAGGGGAAAGAGAGAGGGGGGCGGCCCACCTTTCCTAGTCCTAGTAGGACTAGGGAAGGGGGCGCCAGCGCCACCTAGGGCTGGCCCTTTCTCCTTTCCACCAAGGCCCACTATGGCCCATATAGTTCCCGGGTTCCGTAACCTCCCTGTACTCCGCAAATTCCGATTTCACTCGGAACATTTCGATGTCCAAATGTAGGCTTCCAATATATCAATCTTTATGTCTCGACCATTTCGAGACTCCTCATCATGTCCGTGATCACATCCGGACTCGAACTACCTTCGTACATCAATACTTATAAACTCATAATGAACTGTCATCGAAGCGTTAGCGTGCGGACCCTACGGGTTCGAGAACTATGTAGACATGACCTAGTACCATTCTCGGTCAATAACCAATAGCGGAACCTGGATGCCCATATTGGTTCCTACATATTCTACGAAGATCTTTATCGGTCAAACCGCATAACGATATACGTTGTTCCTTTGTCATCGGTATGTTACTTACCCGAGATTCGATCGTCGGTATCTAATACCTAGTTCAATCTCGTTATCGTAAGTCTCTTTACTCGTTCCGTAATACATCATCTCACAACTAACTCATTAGTTGCAATGCTTGCAAGGCTTATGTGATGTGTATTACCGAGAAGGCCCAGAGATACCTCTCCGACAATCGGAGTGACAAAACCTAATCTCGATTCATGCCAACTCAACATATACTTTTGGAGACACCTGAGAGTACCTTTATAATCACCCAGATTCGCTTGTGACGCTTGGTAGCACACAAAGTGTTCCTCCGTAAACGGAGTTGCATAATCTCATAGTTGCAGGAACTTTGTATAAGTCATGAAGAAAGCATAAGCAACATACTAAACGATCAAGTAATAAGCTAACGAAATGGGTCATGTCAACCACATCATTCTCCTAATGATGTGATCCCATTAATCAAATGACAACACATGTCTATGGTTAGGAAACATAACCATCTTCGATCAATGAGCTAGTCTTGTAGAGGCATACTAGTGACTATCTGTTTGTCTATGTATTCACACATGTATTATGTTTCCGGTTAATACAATTCTAGCATGAATAATAAACATTTATCATGATATAAGGAAATAAATAATAACTTTATTATTGCCTCTAGGGCATATTTCCTTTCAGTCTCCCACTTGCACTAGAGTCAATAATCTAGATTACACAAGAATGATTCTAACACCCATGGAGTCTTGGTGCTGATCATGTTTTGCTCGTGGAAGAGGCTTAGTCAACGGTCTGCAACATTCAGATCCGTATGTATTTTGCAAATCTCTATGTCTCCCACTTGGACTTGGTCCCAATGGAATTGAAGCGTCTCTTGATATGCTTGGTCCTCTTGTGAAATCTGGATTCCTTTTCCAAGGCAATTGCACCAAGATTGTCACAGAAGATCTTCATTGGTCCCGATGCACTAGGTATAACACCTAGATCGGAAATGAACTCTTTCATCCAGACTCCTTCATTTGCTGCTTCGAAGCAGCTATGTACTCCGCTTCACATGTAGATCCCGCCACGACGCTTTGTTTAGAACTGCACCAACCGACAGCTCCACCGCTTAATAAAAATACGATCCGGTTTGCGATTTAGAATCGTCCGGATCAGTGTCAAAGCTTGCATCGACGTAACCATTTACGACTAGCTCTTTGTCACCTCCATATCGAGAAACATATCCTTAGTCCTTTTCGTATTTCAGGATGTTCTTGACCGCTGTCCATGATCCACTCTGGATTACTTTGGTACCTTCCTGCCAAGCTTACAGCTAAGCATACGTCGGTCCGGTACACAGCATTGCATACATGATAGAGCCTATGGCTGAAGCATAGGAACATTTTCATTTTCTCTCTATCTTCTGCTGTGGTCGGGCATTGAGTCGACTCAATCTTACACCTTGTAATACAGTAAAAACCTTTCTTTGCTCGATCCATTTTGAACTTCTTCAAAACTTTATCAAGGTATGTGCTTTGTGAAAGTCCAATTAAGCGCCTTGATCTATCTCTATAGATCTTGATGCCCAATATGTAAGCAGCTTCACCGAGGTCTTTCATTGAAAAACTTTTATTCAAGTATCCTTTATGCTATCCAGAAATTCTATATCATTTCCAATCAACAATATGTCGTCCACATATAATATCGAAATGCTACTGAGCTCCCACTCACTTTCTTGTAAATACAGCTTCTCCAAAAGTCTCAGATAAAACCATATGCTTTGATCACACTATCAAAGCGTTTATTCCAACTCCGAGAGGCTTGCACTGACCATAAATTGATCGTTGGAGCTTGCACACTTTGTTAGCATCCTTTGGATCAACAAAACCTTCTGGTTGCATCATATACAACTCTTCTTCTAGAAATCCATTCAAGAATGCAGTTTTTACATCCATTTGCCAAATTTCATAATCATAAAATGCGGCAATTGCTAACATGATTCGGACAGACTTAAGCATCGCTACGGGTGAGAAAGTCTCATCGTAGTCAACCCCTTGAACTTGTCGAAAACCTTTTGCAACAAGTCGAGCTTTGTAGACAGTTACATTACCATCTGCGTCAGTCTTCTTCTTAAAGATCCATTTATTCTCAATAGCTTGCCGATCATCGGGCAAGTCTACCAAAGTCCATACTTTGTTCTCATACATGGATCCCATCTCAGATTTCATGGCTTCAAGCCATTTTGTGGAATCTGGGCTCACCATCGCTTCTTCATAGTTCGTAGGTTCACCATGATCTAGTAGCATGACTTCCAGAATAGGATTACCGTACCACTCTGGTGCGGATTTTATTCTGGTTGATCTACGAAGTTCAGTGACAACTTGATCTGAAGTTTCATGATCATTATCATTATCTTCCTCGCTAACTGGTGTAGTTGTTACAGAAACTGATTTCTGTGATGAACTACTTTCCAATAAGGGAGTTGGTACTATTACCTCATCAAGTTCCACTTTCCTCCCACTCACTTCTTTCGAGAGAAACTCCTTCTCTAGAAAGGATCCATTCTTAGCAACGAATGTCTTGCCTTCGGATCTGTGATAGAAGGTATACCCAATTGTCTCCTTTGGGTATCCTATGAAGACACATTTTTCCGATTTGGGTTCAAGCTTATCAGGTTGAAGTTTTTCACATAAGCATCGCAACCCCAAACTTTCGAAGCGACAACTTTGGTTTCTTGCTAAACCATAGTTCATAAGGCGTCGTCTCAACGGATTTTGACGGTGTCCTATTTAATGTGAATGCGGCCGCCTCTAAAGCATAACCCCAAAGCGATAGCGGTAAATCGAAATAGACATCATAGATCGCACCATATCTAGTAAAGTACGATTCGACGTTCGGACACACCATTACGCTGTGGTGTTCCGGTGGCGTGAGTTACTAAACTATTCGCATTGCTTCAAATGTAAACCAAACTCAGAACTCAAATATTCTCCTCCACGATCAGATCGTAGAAACTTTATTTTCTTGTTACGATGATTTTCAACTTCACTCTGAAATTCTTTGAACTTTTCAAATGTTTCAGATTTATGCTTCATCAAGTAGATATACCCGTATCTGCTTAAATCATCTGTGAATGTGAGAAAATAACGATATCCGCCACGAGCTTCAACATTCATCGGACCACATACATCTGTATGTATGATTTCCAATAAGTCTGTTGCTCTCTCCATACAACCGGAGAACGGTGTTTTAGTCATCTTGCCCATGAGGCACGGTTCGCAAGTACCAAGTGATTCATAATCAAGTGATTCCAAAAGTCCATCTGTATGGAGTTTCTTCATGCGTTTTACACGATATGACCTAAACGGCAAGTACACAAATAAGTTGCACTATCATTATCAACTCTGCATCTTTTGGCTTCGACATTATGAATATGTGTGTCACTACTGTCGAGATTCAACAAGAATAGACCATTCTTCAAGGGTGCATGACCATAAAAGATATTACTCATATAAATAGAACAACCATTATTCTCTGATTTAAATGAATAACCGTCTCGCATCAAACAAGATCCAGATATAATGTTCATGCTCAACGCCGCACCAAATAACAATTATTTAGGTCTAAAACTAATCCCGAAGGTAGATGTAGAGGTAGCGTGCCGACCGCGATCACATTGACTTTGGAACCATTTCCCACGCCAGATCGTCACCTCGTCCTTTGCGATGCTCGTCTATTCCGTAGTCCCTGCTTCGAGTTGCAAATATTAGCAATGTAACCAAGATCAAATACCAGTGCTACTACGAGCTCTAGTAAGGTACACATCAATAACATGTATATCACATATACCTTTGTTCACCTTGCCATCCTTCTTATCCTCCAAATACTTGGGGCAGTTCCGCTTCCGAAGGTCCATCCGCTTGCAGTAAAAACACTCGATTTCAGGCTTAGGTCCAGACTTGGGTTTCTTCTCTTGATCAGCAACTTTCTTGCTGTTCTTTTGAAGTTTCCTTCTTCTTTCCTTTGCCCTTTTCTTGAAACTAGTGGTCTTGTTGACCATCAACACTTGATGCTCTTTCTTTATTTCTACCTCCATGCTTTTAGCATTGCGAAGAGCTCAGAATTGTCTTAGTCATCCCTTGCATATTATAGTTCATCACGAAGCTCTTGTAGCTCGGTGGCGATGATTGGAGAATTCATCAATGACACTATCATCCGGAAGATTAACTCCCAGCTGAATTAAGTGATTATTATACCCGGACATTTTGAGTATGTGCTCACCGATGAACTATTCTCCTCCATCTTGCAGCTATAGAACTTATTGGAGACTTCATATCTCTCAATCCGGGCATTTGCTTGAAATATTAACTTCAACTCTGGAACATCTCATATGCTCCATGACGCTCAAAACGCCGTTGAAGACCCGGTTCTAAGCCGTAAAGCATGGCACACTCGAACTATAGAGTAGTCATCACTTTGCTCGCCAGACGCTCACAACTTCGGCGTTGCTCTCAGCAGAGCACGGCACCCAGCGGTGCTTCCAGGCGTAATTCTTCATGCAGCAATGAGGATAATCCTCAAATTACGGACCCAGTCCGTGTAATTGCTACCATCATCTTTCAACTTTGCTTTCTCAAGGAACGATTAAAATTCAACGGAACAACAAAGACGAGCCATCTATCTACAGTAAACATAGACAAGCAAAATACTATCAGGTACTAAGTTCATGATAAATTTAAGTTCAATTAATCATATTAAAAAACTCCCACTTAGACAGACATCTCTCTAGTCATCTAAGTGATTACGTGATCCAAATCAACTAAACCATGTCCGGTCATCACGTGAGATGGAGTAGTTTCAATGGTGAACATCACTATGTTGATCATATCTACTATATGATTCACGCCGACCTTCGGTCTCCGTGTTCGAGGCCATATCTGCATATGCTAGGCTCGTCAAGTTTAACTCGAGTATTCTGCGTGTGCAAAACTGGCTTGCACCCGTTGTAGATGGACGTAGAACTTATCACACCCGATCATCACGTGGTGTCTGGGTACTACGAACTTTTAGCAACGGTGCATACTCAGGGAGAACACTTCTTGATAATTTTAGTGAGAGATCATCTTATAATGCTACCGACAATCAAAGCAAGATAAGATGCATAAAGGATAAACATCACATGCAATCAATATAAGTGATATGATATGGTCATCATCATCTTGTGCTTGTGATCTCCATCTCCGGCACCGCCATGATCACCATCGTCACCGCGCGACACCTTGATCTCCATCGTAGCATCGTTGTCGTCTCGCCAACTATTGCTTCTACGACTATCGCTATCGCTTAGTGATAAAGTAAAGCAATTACATGGCTTTGCATTTCATACAATAAAGCGACAACCATATGGCTCATGCCGATTGCCGATAACTCGGTTACAAAACATGATCATCTCATACAATAAAATATAGCATCACGTCTTGACCACATCACATCACAACATGCCCTGCAAAAACAAGTTAGACGTCCTCTACTTTGTTGTTGCAAGTTTTAGGTGGCTGCTACGGGCTGAGCAAGAACCGTTCTTACCTACGCATCAAAACCACAACGATAGTTTGTCAAGTTGGTGCTGTTTTAACCTTCGCAAGGACCGGGCGTAGCCACACTCGGTTCAACTAAAGTGAGAGAGACAGACACCCGCCGGTCACCTTTAAGCAACTAGTGCTCGGAGCGGTGAAACCAGTCTCGCGTAAGCGTACACGTAATGTCGGTCCGGGCCGCTTCATCTCACAATACCGCTGAACCAAAGTATGACATGCTGGTAAGCAGTATGACTTATATCGCCCACAACTCACTTGTGTTCTACTCGTGCATATGACATCAACGCATAAAACCAGGCTCGGATGCCACTGTTGGGGAACGTAGTAATTTCAAAAATTTCCTATGCACACGCAAGACCATGGTGATGGCATAGCAACGAGAGGGAGAGTGTCCGCCCACGCCCTCGTGAGACCGAAAGCGGAAGCGTTATAACAACGCGGTTGATGTAGTCGTGCGCTTCACGATCCGACCGATCCAAGCACCGAACGTCACGGCACCTCCGAGTTCTGCACACGTTCAGCTCGATGGCGATCCCGAACTCCGATCCAGCAAAGTGTCGGGATGAGTTCCGTCAACCTGACGGCGTGGTGGCGATGATGATGCTCCACCGACGCAGGGCTTCGCCTAAGCTCCGCGACGATATGACTTCTCCGGCGCAGGCTTCGCCTAAGCTCCGCGACGATATGACCAAGTGGAATATGGTGGAAGGGGCACCGCACACGGCTAAGGAACGATCCGTAGATCAACTTGTGTGTCATGGGGTGCCCCTGCCCCGTATATAAAGGAGCCAAGGGGAGGGGCGGCCGGCCAAGGGAGGCGCGCCAGGAGTCCTACTCCTCCGGGAGTAGGATTCCCCTCAATCCTAGTTGGAATAGGATTCACGGAGGGGAAAGAGAGAGAGGGGCGGCCCACCTTTCCTAGTCCTAGTAGGACTAGGGAAGGGGGGCCTTGCCACCTAGGGCTGGCCCTTTCTCCTTTCCACCAAGGCCCACTATGGCCCATATAGTTCCGGGGGTTCCGGTAACCTCCGGCACTCGATAAATTCGATTTCACTCGGAACATTTCCGATGTCCAAATGTAGGCTTCAATATATCAATCTTTATGTCTCGACCATTTCGAGACTCCTCGTCATGTCCGTGATCACATCCGGACTCGAACTACCTTCGGTACATCAATACTTATAAACTCATAATGAACTGTCATCGAAACGTTAAGCGTGCGGACCCTACGGGTTCGAGAACTATGTAGACATGACCTAGTACCATTCTCGGTCAATAACCAATAGCGGAACCTGGATGCCCATATTGGTTCCTACATATTCTACGAAGATCTTTATCGGTCAAACCGCATAACGATATACGTTGTTCCCTTTGTCATCGGTATGTTACTTACCCGAGATTCGATCGTCGGTATCTAATACCTAGTTCAATCTCGTTACCGGTAAGTCTCTTTACTCGTTCCGTAATACATCATCTCACAACTAACTCATTAGTTGCAATGCTTGCAAGGCTTATGTGATGTGTATTACCGAGAAGGCCCGAGATACCTCTCCGACAATCGGAGTGACAAAACCTAATCTCGATTCATGCCAACTCAACATATACTTTTGGAGACACCTGAGAGTACCTTTATAATCACCCGATTCGTTGTGACGTTTGGTAGCACACAAAGTGTTCCTCCGTAAACGGAGTTGCATAATCTCATAGTTGCAGGAACTTTGTATAAGTCATGAAGAAAGCATAAGCAACATACTAAACGATCAAGTGCTAAGCTAACGAAATGGGTCATGTCAACCACATCATTCTCCTAATGATGTGATCCCATTAATCAAATGACAACACATGTCTATGGTTAGGAAACATAACCATCTTCGATCAATGAGCTAGTCTTGTAGAGGCATACTAGTGACTATCTGTTTGTCTATGTATTCACACATGTATTATGTTTCCAGTTAATACAATTCTAGCATGAATAATAAACATTTATCATGATATAAGGAAATAAATAATAACTTTATTATTGCCTCTAGGGCATATTTCCTTTCAAGCATCATGAAGAATATAACTAGCACATTTAATTCTAACCCAGTTCCTATGCATAGGGACTTTGTGAGAAAACAACTTATGGGAACAATAATCAACTAGCATAGGAAGGCCAAACAAGCATAACTTCAAAACTTTAAGCACATAGAGAGGAAACTTGATATTATTGCAATTCCTACAAGAATATATTCCTTACTCATAATAATTTTCAGTAGCACCATGAATGAATTCAACAATATAACCAGCATCTAATGCATTCTTTTCATGATCTACAAGCATAGAAAATTTACTACTCTCCACATAAGCAAATTTATTCTCATCAACAATAGTGGGAGCAAACTCAACAAAATAACTATCATGTGATTGAAAATTAAGATCAAGATGACAAGTTTCATGGTTATAATTATTATTTAAAGCATACATGTCATCACAATAATCATCATAGATAGGATGCATGCTTTCATCATAGTAAATTTGCTCATCAAAACTTGGGGGACAAAAAAATATCATCTTCGTCAAACATAGCATCCCCAAGCTTGTGGCTTTGCATATCATTAGCGTCATGGATATTCAAGGAATTCATACTAACAACATTGCAATCATGCTCATCATTCAAATATTTAGTGCCAAATATTTTAATGCATTCTTATTCTAACACTTTGGCACAATTTTCCTTTCCATCATACTCACGAAAGATATTAAAAAGATGAAGTGTATGAGACAAACTCAATTCCATTTTTTTGGTATTTTTCTTTTATAAAATAAACTAGTGATAAAACAAGAAACTAAAAGATTCGATTGCAAGATCTAAAGATATACCTTCAAGCACTCACCTCCCCGGCAACGGCGCCAGAAAAGAGCTTAGTTGACGGGGTGTGAGTGCCGCTTACCTAGCCTCCCCGGCAACGGTGCCAGAAAAGATCTTGATGTCTACTACACAACCTTCTTCTTGTAGACGTTGTTGGGCCTCCAAGTGCAGATGTTTGTAGGACAGTAGCAAATTTCCCTCAAGTGGATGACCTAAGGTTTATCAATCCGTGGGAGGCGTAGGATGAAGATGGTCTCTCTCAAGTAACCCTGCAACCAAATAACAAAGAGTATCTTGTGTCCCCAACACACCCAATACAATGGTAAATTGTATAGGTGCACTAGTTCGGTGAAGAGATGGTGATACAAGTGCAATATGGATGGTAGATATAGGTTTTTGTAAACTGAAAATATAAAAACAGCAAGGTAACAAGTTGCAAAAGTGAGCGTAAACGGTATTGCAATGCGTTGAAACAAGGCCCAAGGTTCATACCTTCACTAGTGCAAGTTCTCTCAACAATAATAACATAATTGGATCACATAACTATCCCTCAACATGCAACAAAGAGTCACTCCAAAGTCACTAATAGTGGAGAACAAACGAAGAGATTATGGTAGGGTACGAAACCACCTCAAAGTTATTCTTTCCAATCAATCCGTTGGGCTATTCCTATAAGTGTCACAAACAGCCCTAGAGTTCATACTAGAATAACACCTTAAGACACAAATCAACCAAAACCCTAATGTCACCTAGATACTCCGATGTCACATCAAGTATCCGTGGGTATGATTATACGATATGCATCACACGATCTCAGATTCATCTATTCAACCAACACATAGAACCTCAAAGAGTGCCCCAAAGTTTCTACCAGAGAATCAAGACGAAAATGTGTGCCAACCCCTATGCATAGGTTCATGGGTAGAACCCGCAAGTTGATCACCAAAACATACATGAAGTGAATCACGTGATATCCCATTGTCACCATAGATACGCACGGCAAGACATACATCAAGTGTTCCCAAATCATTAAAGACTCAATCCAATAAGATTACTGCAAAGGGGAAAACTCAATCCATTACAAGAGAGTAGAGGGGGGAGAAGCAACATAAGATCCAACTATAATAGCAAAGCTCGCGATACATCAAGATCGTGCCAAATCAAGAACATGGGAGAGAGAGAGAGAGAGAGAGATCAAACACATAGCTACTGGTACAGACCCTCAGCCCCGAGGGTGAACTACTCCATCCTCGTCATGGAGAGCGCCGGATGATGAAGATGGCCACGGTGAGGATCCCTCCGGCAGGTGCGGAACAGGTCCCGATTGGTTTTTCGTGGCTCTGGAGGTTTGCGGCGGCGGAACTCCCGATCTATTCTGTTCCCCGAAGTTTTTAGGGTATATGGAGATATATAGGCGGAAGAAGTACGTCAGGGGAGCCACAAGGGGACCACGAGGGTGGAGGGCGCGCCCCCTACCTCGTGGCTCCCTTGTTTCTTTCCCGACGTGCACTCCAAGTCTATCGGGTAGCTTTCCTTCCAAAAATAACTTCTCCAGAAGGTTTCATTCCGTTTCGACTCCTCTTGATATTCCTTTTCTTCGAAACACTGAAACAAGGAGAAAACAGGAACTGGCACTAGGCTCTGGGTCAATAGGTTAGTCCCAAAAGTAATATTAAAGTGCATAGTAAACCCCATTAAACATCCAAGATGGATAATATAATAGCATGAATACTTCATAAATTATAGATACGTTGGAGATGTATCAATCATGGTGTCGTTGTGCTTGAGCTTGATGGCGTTCCGAAGATTTGCTACTTGAGCATCGCCGCCTTGAAGATGACGAAGAGGAAGAAGACTTGTAGTTGGCCCACACGTGTCGGATGTCATCCAATTGTGCGTCCAACTTGGTGTCGATGTTGTACCTTGTCCGTGCTTCGCTTTGGTGAATGTCGACGATGAGCCTCTCAATGCCTCGCATTGCTTGTTGTAGCCCGAAGATGGACGTTTTGTCGATGTGGTTGTTCTCGCTATCGTTTTCTTGGAAGACCGGAGATGAAATGCCTTGCCTATCCATCACAAGACTCGAGCAAATGTGAGTGGAAGAAAGGAAAGAACTAGACCAATGTACCTTATCCAATGTTGAAGATGGATCAACGATCACTCAATAATGTATCAAGGAAATAACACAATTGGTACCGGATCTTGTCAATTCTCACACCTACACAAGTAAGGCTTATGGTGGAGCTCGGTGAGGATAGTGGCACAAAAATTTGATGCAAAATGTTAGCAAGAGTCAATAATGTTGGAAAAGATTCACAAATTCGCAAGTGAAACAAGTAGACCAATAGCAATGGGTGGTACACGGAAACACACACACGGATAGATAAATGGGGTCGTGCAACCAAGGAATGAGCACAAAATGTGGAATCCATAGAAAACGCTCGTGTTTCACAACTCAAGAGAGACGCTAGCATGATTGCTCAAAAGGCGGATACGACACTTGTGCACAACCTATAAGATGCAAAATGTATCAACTTTCTATCCCAAGCATGCTATGTATGTATGGTTCCGGTGTTTCGCACACGATGATCCAAGATGATCAATATGGTAGTATGATATGCAATGTGGCGATGCTATGGCTATTGCTTACAAGCTCTTTGCCCTCTTTTTCTTTTTGCTTAAAAGCTTATTCTCTCTCTTCTTCTTTTTTGATATGGCCACTTGTGCGAAATGCACAAACCAAGATAGCAATTGTGTATATGCGGGAACAATCTTGTGACATAAGGGATGATATGATGATACCAATATGATATGATATGTATGCAATGGAAGGTACGGATCACTAATGTGCACAAGTAACGTTGTCGGCAATACTCAAATGGCTAGTCTCGATAGGTGATACGTCTCCAACGTATCTATAATTTTTTATTGTTCCATGCTATTATATTATCTGTTTTGGATGTTTAGTGGGATTTAATATACTCTTTTATATGATTTTTGGGACTAACCTATTAACCTAGAGCCCAGTGTCAGTTTCTAGTTTTTCCTTGTTTTTGAATATCACAGAAAAGGAAAACCAAACGGAGTCCAATTGACCTGAAATTTGACGGAGATTACTTTTGGAACAGAAGAAGCCCACAGAGCATCGGAGATGGACCAGAAGAGTCCCGGGCTGCCCACGAGGGTAGGGGCGCGCCCACCCCCCTGGGGGCGCCCCCTGCCTCGTGGACAGCCCGGAGACCTCCCTGACTTGTTCCCGACGCCAATACCTCTCATATATACCCAAACTTCCAAACAAAAACCTAGATCGAGAGTTCCGCCGCCGCAAACCTCTAGAGCCACCGAAAACCAACCTAGACCCGTTCCGACACCCTGTCGGAGGGGAGGATCCCTCTCCGGTGGCCATCTTCATCATCTCGGCGCTCTCCATGACGAGGAGGAAGTAGTTCACCCTCGGGCTGAGGGTATGTACCATTAGCTATGTGTTTGATCTCTCTCTCTCTCTCTCTCTCTCTCTCTCTCTCTCTCTCTCTCGTGTTCTTGATTTTGGCACGATCTTGATGTATCGCGAGCTTTGCTATTATAGTTGGATCTTATGATGTTTCTTCCCCTCTACTCTCTTGTAATGGATTAAGTTTTCCCTTTGAAGTTATCTTATCGGATTGAATCTTTAAGGATTTGAGAACACTTGATGTATGTCTTGCATGTGCTTATCTGTGGTGACAATGGGATATTCACGTGATCTACTTGATGTATGTTTTGGTGATCAACTTGCGGGTTCAAAGGACCTTGTGAACTTATGCATAGGGGTTGGCACACATTTTCGCCTTGACTCTCCGTAGAAACTTTGGGGCACTCTTTGAACTTCTTTGTGTTGGTTGAATAGATGAATCTGAGATTGTGTGATGCATATCATATAATCATACCTACGGATACTTGAGGTGACATTGGAGTATCTAGGTGACATTAGGTTTTTGGTTGATTTGTGTCTTAAGGTGTTATTCTAGTACGAACTCTATGATAGATCGAACGGAAAGAATAGCTTCGTGTTATTTTACTACGGACTCTTGAATAGATCGACCGTAAAGGATAACTTTGAGGTGGTTTCGCATCTTCAATAATCTCTTCGCTTGTTCTCCGCTATTAGTTACTTTGGAGTGACTCTTTGTTGCATGTTGAGGGATAGTTATATGATCCAATTATGTTATTATTGTTGAGAGAACTTGCACTAGTGAAAGTATGAACCCTAGGCCTTGTTTCCTAGCATTGCAATACCGTTTACGCTCACTTTTATCATTAGTTACCTTGCTGTTTTTATATTTTCAGATTACAAATACTCATATCTATCATCCATATTGCACTTGTATCACCATCTCTTCGCGGAACTAGTGCACCTATACAATTTACCATTGTATTGGGTGTGTTGGGGACACAAGAGACTCTTTGTTATTTGGTTGTAGGGTTGATTGAGAGAGACCATCTTCATCCTACACCTCCCACAGATTGATAAACCTTAGGTCATCCACTTGAGGGAAATTTGCTACTGTCCTACAAACCTCTGCACTTGGAGGCCCAACAACATCTACAAGGAGAAGGTTACGTAGTAGACATCAATAGGCAAGTGATGCAAAATGGGCTAAGGGGTTAACAATGTAATGGCAAGACTGTACAATGATGGGATACCACGATACCAAGATGATATAGAGGTTACCGTTCTTGCTTACGGTTAGGGTGTCAAAATGGTGAAGTGGTCGATGTCAGGTCCTTGTCGAAGGTGAGCGGCGGTGTTGTCGATGTCGAACCATTCCTAGATAGCCGAAACACCCTAGCAAACGGAAAAACCGCAAACTCAAAATCTGAAAGGAAAATGTCAAATAGTGGTAGCAGAATGCGTTGGTGGTTCCGGAGTTGGCAATGCGGAAGTGGTGGTGGTGGTTGATGAAGAAGGAACCGTCCCTAGGTAGCTAAACACCTTAGGAGACTCCACTCACCACTCAAACAACCACAAATTCTATATGGAGCGAAATGGGTTAGGTTGCGGAAGGCTATGGTGGTTTTGCGGATGGTATGGTGGGGGCCGCAAAGATGCCAAAATGTAAAAAATTTGATGGAGTCAAATGATGTTGGAGCCTATCTAGATGGATGGGGAATGTCAATAGCTACTCAACGAGCTAAAGAACGCGAAAATCTGACTCCGGATGTGGAAGTTATGGGCGAAACAAAGAAGTGTCAAGGTGACACAGGGGGGGTCGCGACGGGGTAGGAGCCGTGGGCACGGGTCCCGTCGATGGTACAGGTCCGTGGGCACAGGGTGTCCAGAGACTTTTCGGGGGCCCGTGCGCACGAGGTCTGGGGTCCGTGGGCACGGGGTGGGCAGAAATTTCGCGATTTTGTGGCGGAAATTGGAGATTTCTTTGGCAAGATTGGAGAGATTTTTGGGGATGGATGGTGGGGAAAAGATGGGGAAAAGCTAGATCCACTTGAAACCAAGCAAATCCATGGATCAAATCCAACAAAACCTCATCAAACCAACAAATCACAAAAAAAATTGAGGCTATTTTTGGTGGGGGATTTTCGAAATTGGGGAAGAACACAACAAAATTAGGCCAGAGAACAAGAAGGGGGGCTCTAACTTCGTGAGAAACCGTGGCTCATGATACCAAGATGTTGTAGGGTAGAACCCTAGATGGAGATCTTTCACGAATTGGAGCGAAAAACCCCAAGAACACGAAGAACACAAGAGAGGAAAACACTCAAATTGACTAGATCCAATCACACATATGCTAGATCCAAGAACACACAAGAGGTCATAATGATTCAAGGACAACAAAAGAAAGATACAAGGTAACTAGTTCATCCCAATCCTATGAGGAGAGAGGTCTTGATGATCCTATGATGGGGATCCTTCCCAAGATGGGGGCTTGATATCCACTAGGGATCTTCTCCTAGGAGGTCTTGATCTCCTAGAGGAGTGGGTACAAGGAGCAAAGCTCTCTAATGTCTCTCATATACTTTGCTAACCCTAACAAATGACCTAGGGACGAAATATATAGGTGGCTGGAGGTAAGGGACGAGTGGAGGGGCAAAAGGGGCATCTCCGCCAACTCATGAGTAGGCCTCACAAGACGGGCTAAGTCAGCCCCGTGGGCACGGGGGTCCCATGTGCACAGGGTCTTTTGGGGCCCGTGCGCACGGGGTATCCAGAAACTCTCTCAATAGGCCGTGCGCACGGGATCCAAAAGGGCCGTGCGCACGAGGTCCTCTGAACCGTGCTTCTTCTTCCATCTTCTCGCCTCCGTCTTCCTTGCGGTCTTCCCGTCCTTCTCCTTGGACTTGGCGAGCTTCGTTCTTCCGTGCGTTCTCCTCGTGGATGGTGTAGTTGTACTCTTCCGATTGGGCTCCTCCTCGAAGAATGTGTAGCTCCACTCACACCTATGCATGCACACAAGAGAGGGGTCAAGTAATATACCATCTTCGAAGGATACAAGTGGACACATGTAAAGGAGACGATTCACCTTTGTAAGCATGAAGTAGATGTCACACGTGTCACTTGGCAAAGTGGCTCTTGACATGGTGATGTCCATAGGATGCTCCGCATCAAATGGCCCATGATTGTGGCGAGTACATGTTAATACACGGTTCAAGAAACAACTATCTCAAGATTTAAAAAAAACTTGCACTACCAAAAAACCTTAATCTGTAGAGAAAATGTCACAATAACCCACGACTGCACGACGAACGGATCCATGGCTGCATGACGCCGGCGAGCACCGAAATGTGGGGACCGATTTGGGACAGATCGCGATTTGCGTGCAGGGACGGCACACTGCTTTGCTTTAAGACCGGGCTAATCAGACGGGAAACCCTCGCCGGAGTGCACGGCCCGGCCCACCTCCCTGTGACCTCCGTGTGCTAGGTGGGAGGCGGCCTCTAGCCTTCGCCGCCGCTACGGAAAATCAGCGCTTACGTCTGAGCTGACCCACAAAAGGGCTACCTCTCCCTTGCCACGCTCACGAGCATCGCTGTCTTGCTCTCAAAAAAAAAAAGAAAAGCGAGGATCGTTGTCTTCCTTTTACCGTTCGCAAAGTAAATAGCCGCCAGTTTTATGTACTCCCTCTGTAAAATAATACTATAAAAGTAAACGCGCTTATATTAGTTTACAGAGCGATTAGTTTTTATTAAATTTTTGTGCACTCAAAAAATAAAACAAATCATGAATATGAAAAAAAGGTGTAAATTTGAGACAAGTTTGCGAATTTGAAAAAGTTCACAAATTGAAGAAAAGCTTCATCGTTTTTGAAAAAATATTTCATCAAATTCAGAAAAATTTCACATATTTGAAAAAAGTTTATCAATTGTCAAGATAAGTTCATCGAATTTGAGAAAAAAATAATGGATTTTCAAAGTAGTTCACTAATTCAATTATATCATCAATTTTGAAAATTAGTTCATGAATACGAAACAACTTCACCAAATTTTAAAAACAAATATTCATGGATTTGATCGATTTTGATAAAAAAAAGTTCATGTGTTTTAGAAAAAAGGAACAAAAACAAAAGGAAAAAGAAAAAATAAAAAATATAGAAGAAAATAATGAGAAGATATAACTAATCACATTCGGGTGGGTGCCTGGTTGGCTACTGTTGGTAGCACTTGACGAGTTCGTGGGTTTGAATCATACCCCTCGCGTGCACTTTTTTTGGGTTTTAAAACAGAAAAAAAAAGTAGATCGATCGGCCCAGGAGCGAACGAGGGGAGGTGCGCCAAGTTGCAAAATACAGCGCTTATGGTGATGTATAGGAAATGCCTCTAGTTTCTCAAAAAAAAGGGGAATGCCTCTAGTAGGATTATTCTTTTAGCCCTAAAAGTAGAACCGTTCTCTTAGCCCTAAAAGTTGTACTCGCACATACCCTATGCATTGCCATCCCTAGTAGCATCGTTCTCTTCCCCTTCAAATAAATAAATAAATAAATAAATCGTACTTTCTTTTGGTGGAATTTCTTTCCACACGGATGAGAGATGGGTGGTTTATTATTTATTTATTTTCTTTTTTTAAATCGATTTTCCGAAACGATTTATCTCTCATACTGTTAGTGCAAATCATAAAATGAAACCTGTGACATCTTTTTTTAATCGCCGAACTTTTTTGAAATTCATGAAAATTCTTTTGTTTTGATGGACATTTTTTTAATGCATGAACATTTCCCGAATACATGAACATTTTTTAATATTCTTTTCAATTCACCATCATTTTTAAAAATTCATGAATGTTTTTAAAAATCCTAACATTTTTTGAATTTCGAATATTTTTCAATTTCAAGAACTTTTTTCAAAATCTTTTTCCCAAACATTTCCTTTCGAATTCATGAACATTTTTCGAATATGTGATCATTTTTTAAAATCACGAGTATTGTTTATAAATCCATGGACATTTAATGATTTCTTGTGCATTTTGCCTTTCAAAATTCACAATATTTTAAATTTTAGAACTTTTCTAAAATCCTGAATTATTTTTAAAAGAAAGAAGGAAGAAAAAACAGAAAGAAAAAAGTGAAAAAACAGGGCGCCCCGCACATAGGCCAACCCAAAAGGGGCGCTAGGGGGGTGCACGCCTCCTCCCAGCGCCAAGATCTTGCTTGAATAGGCATTCCGTCATGAGCATAGGTCGGAATGCATAGTTGCGGTTATCTTCGCTCATCACGAGGATACTACATACTCCTGTTTGAGTGGGTTAATGGGACATTTTCTTTACAGATTAATGTTTTCTATATAGTGCAAACTTTTTTTTTGAAAATCTTGAGATAGTGTAAGTTGTTTGTTGAACCGTGTACTAACATGTACTCAGCACAATCGTGAGACATTGTTGGTACAACTAGGCCCTTGTTGGTATTTGGTTTTAGGGTGTTTGGTATAGTGCATGAAGGGTGCGTGAGCTCAAAAGTTTCCTTTCGATCCCACTTTTATTTGTTTGGCAAAGTGTACGAGCTCTCCCCGGCTTACGTTCAACTCATGCAAAAAAAAGCCCGTAGCCATGCCGAATGTGTAAACTGGCAAGCATTCACGAGTCTGACCCAAAAAATGTTGAGCCCAATCCACCTGTTTCCCCGTAGCTGGCCACTCTCCCAAGCGCCCCCTTCTCTCCTCTCATCTCCTCCCCACAAGCGACCCGCATCGCCACCTCGATGGACACCAACTCGGGCCAACGTATTGATTCCAACTGGGTGTACCATGGGGGCGAGCCTCGCGATTTCGGCCTCTCAAAGCTCAACATCGACGAGCTTTGGCCAATTGCATCCACCTGAAGCTCGAGGACGACGAGCCTCCCTTAGTCTCAGATGCGTCCTCAGACCTCCAGATCCATCACATTCTTCCAAGTCAAGCACATTAGAGTTTGGGCTTAGCAGGACAGGCGTTTCATTCATAGGAACTTAGCTCATTTGACTACTCAAAAGCTACTGCGCGCGCGAGGGGGCGTTCACAGAGCACCACCAAGTTGATGCCCAAAAGGTGGAGCCCCGGAACGACGACCGTCCATCCTTCTCGTGCCTTACGGTCACCGTCTTGAGAGAGAGAGAGTGTTCAGATAGATCCAAATTGACAGAGGATGGCTTCCGCGACTGTGAGCTTGGGCGACCCGCCCGCGCCCTCGCCGGACGAGGCCTCCTCCGCCGCCGCCCCTTTCCCCGCTCTGGCCCCCGCCTCGCCGACGACCCCTGGTCCCGTGCCGGCCCCTGAGCTCTCTCATCAGAGCCCTTCCCCGCCGCCGCTCCGGTGGTTGGACCTCGCGGACGACGATTCGGACCCCGAGCCGCCTGCCTCCCTGCCCGCCGTCCCGCTCCGCTGCACTGCCCCTCGCCCCGCCGTGGCTGCACCGCCCAGCCAGGCCCCCTGTCCAGCCTCCCTCGTGCGAGGCTCCGACTCGGGCTCATGGAAGTTGCCGCCCAGCGGTGGCGGTCCAGTCAAAGCCCGGCCTTGGGACACTTGTGGGGCTCGCCCGGCCCGGCGCCCGCTCGTGGGCGTCGCCGGGCTGGTCCAACCTTAGCCTGCCCGTGCCTCGTGGAGGTCCTCCCCGGTCCCCTCCTCCCCATCTCCTCTGGCCGCTGGCCCGTCGTCTGCTTGCCCGAGCTCCTCGCCCGTGGCCCTCGGCTCCGCTCTCCCCGCCCGCAGCTCCCCGTTCCGGCCATTCATCGCGTGATTTGGGTCGTCCGGTCTTCAGTTCCAGGCCTCGTGGCCGCTCCGTCGTGTCAGTTCGTTCATTCCATGCTCCCCCGCAGCCGCGGAGCCGGCCAAGGCGGCGCGCCTGCTGCCGAGGGAAACCTCCGGCGGGTACCCGCCCGCTCCACAGGCCTGTGTCTCTGGGCGTGGCGATGGCCCGCTTGGGGAGGATGGCCTGTCCAGCCCGCCGCGCCCTGGATCCGGTCCCGGCTGGGGAATCCCTAGTGGGCCGGCCCACCAATGCTAGGCCGCTTCCTTGCCCTAGGCCCACCCCCTCCGCATCCAGCATTTGGCTGCCCTACGGATTTCCTCTTCGTCCCCAATCCTCCCCAGCCGCCACCAACACTCCCTCGACCATACCCTTGCTCCCGCTCGTGCCTGCGTCCTCTTCCCTCCTCCCCAGCGCCGCTGCCGCCCCTTCCCGCTCTCGCTCCTTGGCCATGATGAGGGATTGGGAGGACGGGGAGGCCAGGCGCAAGCGCCGGTTCGACGACCTCCGTGACGCCCCCCGCCCCTCCCCGGACGCCCTCCGGCACGAGGAGGACCTCCACCGTGAGCTGCGGGGCGGGACATGGCGCCCCGCCCTTCCGCCGGGATGATCGCCCGAGACGCCTCCGCTTCGCTGGTCGGTCTGATTGGCGCGGCCGGTCGCGTTCCCCTCCTCCCCGCCTCCACTCCCCCTCCCCCCGCGTCGTCGGGCGCGCTCTCCCTCGCCCCGGCACCAGCGCCCCCCTCTCCCCGTCCCGCGGCTTCGGCGGACGTTGCGCCTTCACGCAAGTACGTCCCCCCTCACGCCACCTCGGCTGCTCCGCCGGCTTCGGGGGCTGTGGGTGGGGGGCAGCAACATCGCGGCCACCAGGGCCCTTCTAAGAAGAAGAAGAGACGTGGTCAGGGGCGCGCCGCGCAGACCCAAGCCGGCCGCGTGAATCCCCCGCCTCCAGCTCCTGTATCCGACGCCACCCGGCCCACCTGCTTCAACTGTGGCACTGTTGGCCACTCTCAGGTTGACTGCTCCAACTCTGCCTGCTGCTTCATCTGCAAGGATCTCGGCCACCCTGCCCTGCTCTGCCCAGACAAGCCGGTCCCCGACAAGCTGCGGATGTACGGGCATGGGATTGAGGGGTTGGGGTTCTTCCATATTGAGGTCCCCGACGACTCGCCCCTGCCCCCTTCCCTCCAGGCTGTGGTCACGGTGATTGATGGTGTGGCCTCCCCCGAGATGATAGAGGCGGAGCTCAACCATCTGTACTGCCGACAATGGGAGTGGGCGGTCACCCCTATCTCCGTCTTCGTGTTCTCTGTGATCTTCCCCGACGCCCTCAGCCACGGATACGCCACCCGCAGCGGCCAGATTACTCTCGCCCTCAACAAGCTTGTCGTTGACATCTCCGAGCCAATCCTCGACCCGAAGGCTGTGGCCGTCCTTGACACGGCATGGATCCTCATCGCTGGGCTCCCGGACATTGCGAGGTCGGAGCGTACCATCCGTCGCATGTCCCGGATCCTGGGGAAGGTGGTCGTGGTCGATGAGCTTTCCCTCCGCAAGGAGGAGGAGGTTCGGGTCAAGGTCAAGTGCCTCGACTCAACCAAGCTTCGTGCCACGGTCCGGGTATTCTTCAATGATCAAGCGTTCGACCTTCGCATCGCCCCCGAGCCGCCCAACCATGTGGGGTGTCCCCGCTTCTCCGACGACGGTCCTCCTGGTGGCCACCCAGGCCCACAAGACGACTACAACGGACGCCGCCACCCCCGCCCCGACCACTCTGATGATGATGACGGATCGGAGGACAGCCCCTCCCGCTCTCCCTCGCCTCTGCCCCCACCCTCTTCCTTGACCCTGGGTGGGCGGCAGACCGGAAGGTCCTTTGCCGCTCTGCCGGAGGGGCTGCTTCCGTTGCTGCCGTCGCCCCCCGCCGGGGAGACTGAGCCTAGCGACACATCCAGTGTGGGTCTCGTGGTCATCCCGGCCTCCTCCCCGCGCTCGCCGGTCGCTCAGCCGACGCCCTCCCCCTCTGCCCAGCTGCCGACATCGCCGTCCAGGGACCCTCCCGCCTCCCTCTGCGGCTCGGGGTCCGCCCTGCCCCCCGCGCTCCTCGACACACGGGCCGCATCTCCACCTCCCGTGATGCCCCAACTCCTTCTTTCGTGGTCCTGCCTTCGCCGCTGCCCGAGGTGGCTACCCTGCTGCCCTCCGAGCCGTTGCCGTCGGTCACCACAGACGCACCGCTGGGGGCGGCTTCCCCGCCGGCCTCGCCTCGGCGTGCCTCCTCTCCCACCCCCAAGTCGTTGGGTGGGTGCGTGCTGGACGCTGCCTTGGCGACTCCGCTGGCCGCTCCGCCTCTCCCGCCTCGCACCTCGACCTACGCCAGGCGGGGCCGCTTGACGTCGACCCCTGTGCTGTTGTCTCGGTGTAGCGCCCGCATCGATGCCTCGCGACCCGCGGGCTCCCCGGTTCTGCCCATCTCCGAGCGGGCTGAGCTCCGAGCCGCGGCGCGCAACCTCGAGCCAGGTACTCCTGTCATACCCGTCAGTTCTGCTACATGTTCATTCTCTGCTTTGGAGTCTATTCCTCTCGGGCATCTTGCCAGAGTCGCGGCAGATTCCGATATAGTGTTTAGGGGGGAGGTCGATCCCCCCTTAGTCCAAATCACGGCAATCCAGGCGCGGGAGGTCCTCGATGGGCGGTTGGCCGAAGCCCGTGGCCGCTTTGCTACTCCCGCATCGGGGGAGGGCGGCCCTACCTCCCTGCCGTCCGGCCAGGCCGCGCCCGCTCCCCTGGAGATCCGCGGCCGCACCCGGTCTCGCACCGCCGCTCTCCGCGCCCAAAGCGCCTCCCGTGTCCTGGGGTCAAGCAGCCCCTCCATGGTGGTTTAATGCGGACCCTTTTTTGGAACATCCGCGGTTTCGGCCAGGATGGCCGACGCCGCCAGCTCATCGAGTACATGCACGATGAGCGGATCAGTTGGAAATATGCCCTAGAGGCAATAATAAATTGGTTATTATTATATTTACTTGTTCATGATAATCGTTTATTATCCATGCTATAATTGTATTGATAGGAAACTCAGATACATGTGTGGATACATAGACAACACCATGTCCCTAGTAAGCCTCTAGTTGACTAGCTCGTTGATCAACAGATGGTTACGGTTTCCTGACCATGGACATTGGATGTCGTTGATAACGGATCACATCATTTGGAGAATGATGTGATGGACAAGACCCAATCCTAAGCCTAGCACAAAGATCGTGTAGTTCAGTATGCTAAAGCTTTTCTAATGTCAAGTATCTTTTCCTTAGACCATGAGATTGTGCAACTCCGGATACCGTAGGAATGCTTTGGGTGTACCAAACGTCACAACGTAACTGGGTGGCTATAAAGGTGCACTACTGGTATCTCCGAAAGTGTCTTGGGTTGGCACGAATCGAGACTGGATTTGTCACTCGTAAACGGAGAGGTATCTCTGGGCCCACTCGGTAGGACATCATCATAATATGCACAATGTGACCAAGGGGTTGATCACGTGATGATGTGTTACGGAACGAGTAAAGAGACTTGCCGGTAACGAGATTGAACAAGGTATCGGTATACCGACGATCGAATCTCGGGCAAGTACAATACCGTTAGACAAAGGGAATTGTATATGGGATCGATTGAGTCCTTGACATCGTGGTTCATCCGATGAGATCATCGTGGAACATGTGGGAGCCAACATGGGTATCTAGATCCAACTGTTGGTTATTGACCGGAGAACGTCTCGGTCATGTCTGCATGGTTCCCGAACCCGTAGGGTCTACACACTTAAGGTTCGATGACGCTAGGGTTATAGGGAATAGATATACGTGGTTACCGAATGTTGTTCGGAGTCCCGGATGAGATCCCGGACGTCACGAGGAGTTCCGGAATGGTCCGGAGGTAAAGATTTATATATGGGAAGTCCTATTTTGGCCACCGGAAAATGTTCGGGATTTTTCGGTATTGTACCGAGAAGGTTCTAGAAGGTTCTGGAGTGGGGCCCACCTGCATGGGGGACCCACATGAACGTGGGTAGTGGGGCAAGGCCCCACACCCCTGGTCAAGCGCACCAAGATCCCCCTTAGAAGGAATAAGATCATATCCCGAAGGATAAGATCAAGATCCCTAAAAGGGGGATAACAATCGATGGGGAAAGGAAAGGATGGGATTTCTTTCCTTCCACCTTGCCAACGCCCCAATGGACTTGTAGGGCAAGAAATAATCCCCTCCACCCTTATATATAGTGGGAGGCGCATGGGAGCTGCACCCTTGCCCTGGCGCAGCCCTCCCCTCTCCCAAGTCCTCCTCCTCTCCGGGTGCTTGGCGAAGCCTGCAGGATTGCCACGCCCTCCATCACCACCACACCGTCGTCGCTGTTGCTGGATGGAGTCTTCCCCAACCTCTCCTCTCCCTTGCTGGATCAAGGCATGGGAGACGCCACCGGCAGTCGTGTGTTGAACGCGAGGTGCCGTCCGTTCGCACCTGGGATCTCCGTGATTTGGATCACGACAGTCGACTCCTTCAACCCCGTTCTCTTGAACGCTTCCGCTTAGCGATCTACAAGGGTATGTAGATGCACTCTCCTTCCCCTCGTTGCTAGTTTCTCCATAGATAGATCTTGATGACACGTAGGAAAATTTTGAATTTCTGCTACGTTCTCCAACAGGATCGACATTGTAGCAATTCAAGAGACCATGCGAACTGAGTTCACCTTGTCCGAGCTTGACTGCCTTAGTCCCCACCTGTTTGCCTGGCATTGGCTCCCTTCTAGTGGGATCGCCGGGCACTCTGGTGGCATCCTCTTAGGTGTCAAGGATGCCACCTTTGAGGTGGGCAGCATGGACCGGGGGGAGTTATTTGTTAGCATGGAGCTTTTCGAGAGGGCGCTGAACTTCAAATGGGAGATCATCATAGTCTATGGCCCTGCCGACCACCGTTGTTCAGCGACATTTTTTGATGAGCTCAAAAATAAGGTGTCTGCCGCCCGCCTCCCGGTCGTCATGGGCGGCGACTTCAACCTCCTCCGATTTACGGAGGACAAAAACAACGACCGAGTGAACTTCCCGCGGATGCAGATGTTCAATGACTGCATCGCTGACCTCAGTTTGCGGGAATTAGATAGGATTGGTGCCAGGTTCACCTGGACCAATCGCCAGGCCAACCCGATCCGCTCCGTCCTAGACCGCGTCTTGGTCTCGCCTGAGTGGGAGTTGCGGTGTCCCCTTGCCTCCCTCCGCGCCATTACTCGTATTGGCTCGGACCACGTTCCCATGATACTCTCTTCTCAGGAGGAACGCCCTCCCGTCGCCCCTAGGTTCCGCTTCGAGACGTTCTGGCTCAACCAGAACGGCTTCTCGGAGGCCATCTGTGCCCGTTGGCTGGAGGCCCGCAGCTCTCCCCACAGGTCCATCTCTGCGGTGGATGATTGGCATTTCTGCGCCAAGCGTTCTCGCCAATTCATGAAGGGTTGGGGTGCCAACTTAGGGCGGGATCTCCGGGACCGCAAGCAGGCCCTCCTCACCTCTATTCAGGCGCTTGACCTCCAGGCTGACCCGATCGGTCTATCCGCTGATGAGTGGATGCAGCGGTATGACCTAGAGGACCAGCTCACGGTCATATATACGGACGAGGAGGCTTACTGGCGTCTCAGGGGAACCCAAAAGTGGGTTCTCAAGGGGGATGCTAACACCGCATACTTCCAGGCCATCGCCAATGGTCGTCGTCGTCGCAATACCATCCCACTTCTGTGGGATCGCGAGACCCTCCTGCAGCGCCCGGCCGAGCTTCGCGTTCACGTAGACGGCTTTTATAAAGTCCTTTTTACGCCCCCCCCCCCCGCATGGGGGCTTGGCTCTTGCTCCCACCTTTTGGGCGGGCGCCCAATGTGTGTCGGACGCGGAGAATGCGGCCCTCACGGCTCCGTTCTCGGAGGAGGAAGTTTGGCTTGCGATCAGGGGCATGAACTCGGCGTCCGCCCCGGGGCCTGATGGCTTGCCAGTTAAGTTCCTTCAGACCTTCTGGCACACTATCAAGCCGGAGGTCATGACTCTCTTTGAGGAGTTCTATGTGGGCACCATTGACCTCCATCGCCTTAATTACGGGATCATTACCTTGATCCCCAAGGTCCCGGGCGCCTCCGACATTCGCCAGTTCCGCCCCATTACGGTGATCAATGTGATCTTCCGCATCCTTGCAAAGGGGTACGCCAATAGGGTGGCCCCTTTGGATGACCGCATCACTCATCCGAACCAATCCGCCTTCATTCAGGGTCGCTATATCCTTGATGGAGTCTTGGTCTTCCACGAAGTCCTTCACGAGGTCAAATCCAAAAACCTCAAAGCAGTGTTCCTGAAGATTGACTTCCATAAGGCATACGACACGGTTAGCCGGCCCTTCCTTCGGGAAGTATTGCTTCGGAAAGGCTTCGATGATCATTGGGTCTGCCGGGTCATGCAGTTGGTGTCATCCGGCCACACCGCAGTGAACATCAATGGAGAGATCGGCCCATACTTCCCCACCCTTTGTGGGGTCAGACAGGGTGACCCCTTCTCTCCGTTCCTGTTCAACATGGTGGTTGATGCCTTCGCATCTATCCTGGATAAAGCCAAGGCCGCCGGCCACATCCTCGGCATCACCCCGCACCTAGTGGAGGGAGGGGGTGTCTCCCTCCTCCAATATGCCGATGACACCATCATTATGTTGCAGGGTTCAGAGGCTGGGATCGCGAACATCAAATTTCTCCTGCTCTGCTTCCAACATCTGTCGGGCCTCAAAATTAACTTCGCTAAAAGCGAGGTGATGGTCTTGGGCTATTACCCTTCTGAGAGCCTGAGTATTGCTAACCGCTTGAACTGTCGGCTGGGGACCTTCCCCACTTCTTATCTGGGGATCCCCATTAGTGACTAGCGCCTTACTGTGGCCGACCTTCGTCCCTCAGTCCACAAGCTGCAACACCACATTGAGCCGTGGCAGGGCAGGTGGCTCTCTAAGGCAGCCCGCACGATCCTTATCAACTCGTCCCTCTCCAGTCTTCTCCTATTCATCATGAGCTTCTACAGCCTCCCCGAAACGCTCCACCACGAGATTGGCTCGGTCCAAGCTAGGTTCTTCTGGGCTGGCGAGGGCATTAAGCAGAAATACCACATGGTCCGCTGGACGGACATCTGCAAGCCCCGGGACCAGGGTGGTCTCGGCATCATGTCCTCCAAACGCATGAACCTGGCCCTCCTCACTCGCTGGCTGTGGCGCATTGCAAACGGCGATGGTGGCTTGTGGCTGCAGATCATCCGCCGCAAGTACCTGCGCGACCAACCCTCGCTTTCTGCATTAGGACGGGTGGTTCCCAGTTTTGGCAGTCTGTCGTTCAGCTCCTCCCGGTCCTTCGCATTGGGGCCTCCATCACGGTTGGCACTGGTTCGGCCACGCTTTTTTGGTTCGACCGCTGGGCCGGTGATCTCCCTCTCGCGGCCCGGTTCCCTGACCTCTTTTCCATAGCGGTCGAACCTAGGATCTCCGTCGAGTCGGCCCTTATTTACTTAGAGCGTCTCGCGTTCCGGAGGCCATTTGGGCCACCGGAGGTTGCCGCTTGGCATGAGCTCCTTGACGCCGTTGCTCTCCATGAGCCTGACTTGTCGCAGCACCTCGACGACCGCCTGTCTTGGCGTCTCGAGCCCTCTGGCCGCTTCTCCACGAAGTCTCTCTACCGCGCCATCGCACACTCTCCCGGACCAAGCGTCCTCGACTCTATATGGTCTATCCGCATGCCCCTCGAGATTAGAATCTTCATGTGGCAATGGATCCGTGGTCGGCTTCCCTCGGGCGTGGAGGTCCTGAAGCGCCAGGGTCCCGGTGATGGGATCTGCCCCCTATGTGGGACGGCGGAAACCTCGAATCACATATTCTTCTCGTGCGTGTCCGCCCAGTTTCTTTGGGGCTGCCTCCGAGAGGTCATCGGTGGCAACTGGTGTCACACTAACTTCCCTGATCTCCTCTCTGAGGTTCAGTCCTCCCCCTTGTCCGGTCGCCACATTAGGTGGCTGCTCATTGGGGTGCTCTCCTGGACGCTGTGGACCGTACGAAATAAGCTTGTCATTCAACGGGTCCCCCTTCGACGTGCTACTGACACTATGTTCAAATTGTGTGGCTTCTTGCAGCTTTGGCGGCCGCTTAGCCGTCACCAGGATCGCGACGCCATCACCTCCATCATCGCCGACCTTCGCTCGATGGCTCTCCGCTTTACTCCGCCGCTCCCTCCGCCACCTCCCGAGCCGGATTAGATCCTTCGTTGCTGTCTCGCACGCTGCGGTTGTCCCGCCCCCTTTGTTTATTTTCAGGGCTTTGTTGAGCTGTGCCCTCAGCAGAAACCCTTGTACTTCGTGTTGTGGTACTTTGTGTGTGTGTGGGTGAACCTTGTTGTACTGTATGGCTCTGGTGGTTTGCTTTATCTATAAAGCGGGGCGAAAGCCTTTTTCGGTAGAGAGAGAGAGAGAGAGAGAGACGGGCAACTGTTGAGACGAGGTGAGAGGCTGATGGTGGCGGGTGGATCTAGGAGACGGAGAGAGACACATAGAGGATACGAGGGAGAGGGCAACGCAGACGATGACATGGGTGTGAGGTAACGGGTTGTGAGAGCCCGAAACAGGTTTGACAGGGCCTGCAACCTAATTTTCAGGGTTTCAATGGGGCTTTCAAAAACTGCAACAGGACCAAAAGATCAACCGTGCTAGAGTGAAAGTATGGTGTGACCGAGAACGATCGTGGCAATGTGGATATGTTCATTGCGCATCCAGTCACACAACTTTTCCCTTGGCGAATAGTATAAAGGTTCTTAGGCTTGGACTACAATCTTAACTTGGCCTCTTGAGTAATGCATTCAGGTGGAATCCTCCGTGATTGTCCGAAATAAAATTTCCAGAAATACATGCAAACATGTTTCTCAACTATGCATCCCATTTATATGCAAAATAGAAAATGGACTCGTCAAAAATAGTGTCTCTGGAATCAGGTGCCTATGCATGGCACAATGATATTCACAACAAATTAATAAAGAAAATCCTATAATTTGATAAAATTAGTCGTCGATCGCTAGAGAAATTATGCAAACTCAAATATAGTACTCCCTCTGTTTCTTTTTAGTCTGTATATAAGGTTTGATCAAAGTCAAACTTTCAAAAGTTTGACTAACTTTATATGAAAAAATATCAACATTCACAATATGAACTCAATATTATCAAATGCGCTATGAAATGTATTTTCATACTATATAGTTTTAGTATTATAGATGTTCATATTTTTTGATATAAATTTAGTCAAACTTGTGTAGTTTGACTTTGACAAAAATTTATACACGGAGTAAAAAGAAACAAAGGGAGTATATAGCTGGTCCTGCAGGGCAGTGAAAATAAACCCTGCACGTACAGACTCAATGCCACGATTCATAGCAGCAGCACTGCACCACTGCATGCTAGTGCGTGCGTACATACGTAGTACAGCACTGCACCACTGCATGTTAGTGCGTGCGTACATACGTAGTCTACTCCTTACTCGATCTAACAACATAATATCACCTAGCTACTACTTGTAGTTTCCTAATGAGATGAACTTATTTAGGGCAGCCGATCGATCCATGAGTCACATGATTGAGCAGGAATTGCCGGGGATGCTGTCGTCGAAGATGCTCGACGTAGAGCCATACGGGTGCGGCGGCGGCGGCGGCGTGGACCAGTGCTGGTACGGGTGGTGGTAGGGCGCGGAGGAGCCGCCGCCGGCGTAGGGTGAGCGGTCCCAGGCGTAGGGCGGCGGATGCGGCGCGTAGTGCGTGGGCGCCATGTGCCTGATCCCCTCGAAGTGATGCAGCATCGGCTCCCGGCCGCCGTCGCTGAGGACGGTGACGGGCCTCCCCATGGCCCGCTGCAGGAGCCACCGCAGCATCATCGCGTCCACGTCGCCGCCGTGCACCACCACCATCCCCGTCTGGTGCGACGCGGAGACCCTGTCCACACCTGCATCGTCCATACATGCATGTCAGATCTATGGATCGATCGTAGCACCAACCAACCAATTAGCTAGATCGGTCCATCAATGATCCATGCGTTGATGGTTCATTTGCATGGCGCATGCATGTGGACGTACGTACCGAACATGTCCCTGATGGACTTGCGGATCTTCTTGGCGCACTGGCGGCAGTGCACGTCCATCTCAAGAACGACGGGCGCCGCCGCTGCCGCCATTCCTCCTTGGGTAGCCGCTAGAGGGCTACCAATGAGCTTGACGAAGGTTGTACGTACGAAACCTAGCGACGTACCTTGTCTCATCAGTCGGTGCAACGAGATATATATGGAGCACGCCGGGGCAGGAAGAGATGAAAAGAGTGAGGCATGCATGAAACTTCCAGGAAGCATCGTATCGTAATCAGCATGGAATGTGCTTAATGCGTGATCGCCTTGTTTTCCATATCCACATTTTATTTGGAAACTAATTAATTACTATCGATAGACAAGCTTTCCTGAATATTAGCTTCTTGTTGATCCAGCTTGGCGGTCACGTTGGTCTCCCGTCGCTAATTAGTTCCATTGACAGCGCGCTCTGCCTCCCGCACGCAAATTCCCGGATCAAACTAACTTACTACTGGCATTAAAAAAAAACTAACTTACTATTAATTCCACGTTGATTATGTGCAGCCTTGCAAGGCCTTAATTGGGCGCAGAAACTAAGTACTCGTCTAATAGGCAACGCATCCAGTTTTTACTAATACTCCAGTATTACACTATTTTTGGAATAATATCCCTGTCAAGAAAACATGGAATAATGTCATAATTAACACACGGGGAAAATTCCATTTGGAACCCACCACATTTTGCTTGATTGATAGTAGATTTTTTTGCGAATGATTTTTCTTCACACACTACAGATGCGGATGCTCATACACTCTCCCTTATTAAGGCACGCACACACACACACACACATACCCTACCCTTATAATCACCTTCAAAAGACCGAGTCGACACATCATCTTATATTGGCGAAGTCACCACAGACGCCTCCGTAGTCTACGGGAACACCTACTCCCACTGAACGTACATAGTCGAAAAGCTTGAAATAAATCCAAAATAGTGCCAAGTTTAGGACTTGAACCCTGATGAGCCAGTTCTACTACAAAGAACATAACCATCTAAGTTAGGCTCAGTTTGCTTTCTGCCAATGGGTTGATAGTAGAACTTTAAACTACGAATGCTCTTTTTCTTTTGAAAGTGTAGATAATAAATCTTGAACTATGACATAAATCATAGGTTGGCTTTCATTTTTCTTTTTGTAATTTAGATTTTGAAAGATGTCAAAAAATCATGTACATGTAAGAAATACTACAAACCCATAACCGTAAAAATTCAGCAAAACATTAAGACAATGCGTGTCTTCTGCAATAACAGTTACAAAAAATCATTTACCTACCCTGGCTTTTATGATGATGATGATGACAAATTATCATATTAGTTGATGCTTTTTTTGGTGATTTGTTTCGAAGAACAATAAAAATGAAAAAAAAAACATCCCAAAAAACTTTTACATTATATTCAGAGTAATTTAAAGCCCTCAAAGTTTCAGAAAATTTTGGAAAACCATGAATGTTGGGAACTCAATGGATTAGATACCAATGAAAAATCATAAAATAAAACTATGACAAATTTGTCTTTTGCAAAAAAAAAGAGAAACTAACAATTGTTTTACGAGGGACTGAAATAATATATTTATTTATCACCATATTTTTTTTTACAAATTTTGTGAGTCATAATTTAATATCACTATCTAGATACAAGATTCTTTTCACATACTTTATGGAAACCGCGAAGTTAAAAGCCAATCCATAACTGGTCATCGGTTCAATTTAAGCGGGTTTTAAGAAAAGAAATCTTTAATATATAAAATGAGCAATTTCATAGTTTAAAATTAATCTTGGACCAAATGCACCATAGTCCATGGTTCAAAACAAACCTTTTTCATAAGATGAATGATTTTTAATTTTGAAATCTAAGAGAGAATAACATTTTTATACTATTATAACAAATAGACTTGATGAAATGGATACACAACATCATATAAGAGTTAGTCCAACGGATGACAACAGAAGTCACAGTTGCTCACCTACACTCATTTTCTCTTTGAAATTAATAAATATGCCATTAATTCCATTTTAGGCTGGCGGGCCCGCTTGTGTTGCGGCTGTGGATACACGCAAGGAGTGAACTGCAAGGTCGGGATGTGAGGAGGCATCGCCGCCGATGGGGGTCGTTGTTCTCCGCCGCCACCACAAGAGATAGGGTTACGGGAAGAAGTGCAAAAACATTTTGTTTGTGAAAGAAAAAATAAAGACACAAAAAGGAAAGGAAAAAAGGAATCGAGAAGGGCTGGGGAGCAGTGGCGGAGCTACGGCTGGGCCAAACTAGGCCATGGCCCGCCCAGCCGCACAAGATTTCAGTCAAGATTAGTGTACAATCTGGCCGTAAGAGCAAAATTTTAATGGTCCTTCTTATTCCAATCCGTTTTGGCCCGCCCACACAAATGACTGTAGCTCCACCACTGCTGGGGAGGACGTACGAAGCGAGGGGCGGGGACGAACGAACGAAACGACGTACTAAACCTATCATTACCCCAGACCCCCGGTCCCCGTAGAAGTAGAGATGAGTTACTCTTGTTTTTGATTTTTTTAGACAAAGATGAGTCACTCTTGTTTTTATTTTTATTTTTTGAGAAAGAGATGAGTTAGGGCCTGTTCTGAAGTCTTCCCAACTCTTCAAACTCCAAAAAATCAGCTTCTCAAAGCAACTTCTCACTCCACGCAGCTATTCACATCCGTTCTGCGCTAAAAACAGCTTCTGCATCGGCACATTGGGCTTCCAGCGGCTGCTGCATCATATTGGGCTGGATGGAGGTCGTCAAATGGGCTGCATGCGGCCCAAAATGCAAGGAGCGATGTGCTTAGCCTGTTTTCACGAATGAAAACGGGAGGAAAGATATGAAACGAAACGTTTTCCTTCACTTGGCGGTGGCAAACCTTGTAAATTCAGCCAACTCCACGCTTCACTGGATATCTGAAGCTACGATTCCCCTGCTTCTCAAACTCCTTCAAAATTACACTAGGATCGATCGTGGCTTCTCAAATTTGAACTAAAACTACGATGAGTAATTTGGAACGGAGGGAGTAGCTTCCTGGAGCTAAATCGTTCGGCTCTGCTCCGCGTATGGAGGTTTTGAAGTATGGAGCTGGAGGACTTCAGAACAGGCCCTTACTCTTGTGCTCCATCCATTTTAGGCTGGCAGGCCCGCTTGAGTTGCCAACTTCTTAACTTGCAGGCCCGCTGGTTAGCCCATTACTCACAATCTTCCATAAACCGAAGCCCATCTACATCCCAATATCATCAGTTTCAGAAAAAAGGCTCACCTCCGAATTTCGAAACACACAAAGAGAGACGCACTCACTCTGCTCCCCAGGTCCATCCACTCCAGCCGAGAAACCGCCGCCGCCGCCGTCGCCGCCCACCGGAGTCGGAGATGAAGAAGATCTTCGGCGCCAAGAAGAGCAGGGACCCGCCGCCCACCATCCAGGACGCCACCAACCAAGTCAGCCTCCCCTCCCTCCCTTCTCCCCCGATTCGTTCGTTTCCCCTTCTCGCGCCCGAAATCCAATCCAATGCCGCTCCGATTTGGCCGGTGGCACAGATAAACAAGCGGGGCGAGAGCGTGGACGAGAAGATCAAGAAGCTGGACGAGGAGCTGGCGCGGTACAAGGAGCAGATCCGCAAGGCCCGCCCGGGGCCCTCGCAGGAGGCCATCAAGGCCCGCGCCATCAGGCTCCTCAAGCACAAGCGCATGTACGAGGAGCAGCGCAACATGCTCTACAACCAGACCTACAACCTCGACCAGGTCGGCTTCGCCGCCGACGGCCTCAAGGACGCGCAGCAGACCGTAAGCCCCGCCCGCCCTTCGTCTCCTCGCGTGTGCTGCCGTGCCGGTTCAGTTCAGTTCATCTGTCCGGTTGCTGATTTTTTCTTGATTTTCTGTCTGCCCAGATGGGTGCGATGAAGGCCGCCAACAAGGAGCTCAAGGGGATGATGAAGACCGTCAAGATCGAGGACATCGATGTACGTTTTGCTCCTCCCCATTTTTTGTGTGGTCTGTCAGGTTTTGTTTTGCTACAATTTGAGTATTTCAGTGTCGTGGGTGATGCGTAGGATGTATCCCCTCTGATTAGTTTCAAATAGCAGTAACTAAATTAGAGGGGATACATATATCAGTAACCATTCACCGGCATTTCCAAGACATAGCCCAATAATATATGTACCGTGCAATCAATAATTTAAGCAGAAAGGGCTTACTCCAGTCGTACTGTCAAATGTGGCATATCAGAAGCTTAGGATCATACTAACTCTAGGTCCGTCCTTGCGATTGGCTAATCTGAGATCACATTTCCCAGCAGTATCCATGAGTTTTCATGAAGAAAATTACACAACAAGAAAAATAAAATCGTATCCTTCTTTTAACATCTTACGTTCATGTGCAATATCTGGCCTGACCAGTAATTATCGGATCGGCAATCAGCCTTACTTATCCTACATTCTGCAACTATCAATTTCTTTTCATAACAAAGAGTGCATATGATGTGATTGAAGAGCCATGGCCATTTTGGCAACCATCCGAATAAGGACCAACCTCCTACTAGTGCTAGCTTACAATGACATATTTGGTTAGGTCCAAAACATACTAATGTGGTATCCACAGTGGGATGTATAACTAAGTGTCTGTTTGGTTACCTACATCATTTTTGGCCTCCTTGCATCAGTGCTGAGTAGAGCCTGACTGAGCTAATGCAGGCTGAAAACCATGTTCTGCACATAGTTTGGTTGCCCACAAAACCCCAGCCTGCATTATAGACGAACCACTAGGATGCTGTTTGGTTGCAGGCATGTGTTGCCCAGATGCAAGGTGCTGTCATGGCATGTTCATCCCCTGTTTTGACACCGGGGGAAACCCTAAGCTCGGTTCGCCGGGCCAGGCAGTGGCGGCGTCTCAGCGCCGTCCCCTTCTTGGAGGCGCTGCCTAGGTGCTCAGGATGCATCCGGAGGAGCAGCTGGTGAGTTGCCTCGCCTGCTTCGGCAGTGAGGCTTGGGGTGCCAAGTTGTCATGCGCGGGGTGTTGCTGTGGACATGAGCATCCGGGGCGCTATGTACTCTATCATCGACACCTCTTCAACGGCGTCTTCTCCGAGTCAAGCTAACTCCCACTGTCCGCTCGCCGATCCTCTAGGCACCAAGGGTGGAGAGTCCGTTGAGCTAGTTTGGTTAGGTGTTTATGTCGTGTTTTGAGATGTTTGATATAGGGGGACGCGGCCTGTGTGCTCTGTGTCCGTCTTCTTCGCCATTGTTGGCTTGAGTATGGTCAAGGTGGGTTAGTTGCTGGTGTTGTCACAGTGGATGTGGGTGCTAACCTCTAGGGGTAGCACGTGCCGAAGGCGTTGTATCAGCCGTCTTGGCTCTTCTTCTTTAATATATAGTACGCACACTCGTGCGTATTCGAGAAAAAAAAGATGCAAGGTGCTGCTGTTTGGTTATGTGCAAGACATGTGGTGTGGTAACCTGTTGTTCCTGTGGTGACACACTCATAGGCTGAACAGAGCAATTTGAACAACCATTCACACTACATTAGGTACTACATTGACAACCATAGTCATAATAATGCCAGAATCTTAAGCAGATAGTCATAATATAAACTTCACGGACAGACAGACAGACAGACAGACTAAACATCCCGGATCAAGGCAAGTGCTTAGTCGTGCTTCTTGCACTTGGCCACCTTAAAGCGGCAAAATTGGTTAGGGCCTAGCAAAATTATTCCACAGTGGGATGTACAACTTAATGACTTGATGAACCACCTTAAATGTTTCTCTTTCAATATTTGTTCATTACTCTCCCTTCATTTGATGGTAACACAAGTTCCTTTGTGAACTGTCATTTGTAGAACATGCAAGATGAAATGACGGATCTGATGGACGTGAGCAACGAGATACAAGAATCTCTTGGTAGAAGCTACAACATCCCCGATGATGTTGACGAGGAAGATCTAATGGGAGGTATGTAGGCTGTATTTTTAGTTGGAGAAGACTGTAACATTATCTGGCTTTATTGCTCTTTTCATGAACTGTAAATTTTAGATTATGCAAGTTAATATTTTCAGTTGGAGAATATATCCTGATGTCGTAAATAGTCTAGATTTCTTTCTTTGCCATGCTGGTCCCAGGCATGTACTCTTCCGGGGGGAATTACATAGTCGTAAATAGTCTAGATGTCCTCTGTTTACTGTCCTCATTTCTTTTCTTTTTTGTATTGAACATTGCAGAACTGGATGCTCTGGAAGCTGATATGGAGTTTGAGTCAGCTGCAGTCCCATCGTACCTTCAGCCAGATGAGGAATCTGATCTTAACTTGCCTGCTGCACCGACTTATCCTGCAGCAGTTCCCGCAAGCAGGCACCAGGTAAGTGGATTCCATGTGCATTTACATTTGCAGAACAAAATGCAATTCACACAGCATATTTAACTTGGCACAATATTATCCTGAGTTTCTGGTGTTTCTTTCCTTGGGGGTGAATTAACATGATAAAAATAATTCATGGGTTCTGAAATCCAAACGCTGTTCAGTATCTGTTGGCACTTTATGCCTGAGTTTCTCGCATATGCTTTCTGTTATTTTTGGACAAAAGGCATAAATTTACCAATCAACCTCCACGCAAGCAAACACTAAGTTAACATGGTAGGAAAAAGTTGCATGATTTGGTACAGTTGGTTTGCCCCTTGTTATTTGATACCTGGTAGGATGATGCTGCATGATTTGCTACAGTTGACCGATGACTAAGCAACCATGTTGTTTTGAGTGAGCCATTATATCGAATAATGGATCGTTTATTTCGTGGTGTGGTGCAGGAGGACGAGCTTGGACTGCCACCGGTACCTCGAGCATCACTCCGTAGTTAGAACTTGGAAGTATTTCCTTGTTCTCAGTGTTACCTCATTGTTAATGATGTGAGAGAAGTCTTTGTGTTTGTACTTAAACAAATCCTTGTATGCCATTTCTTGATGGTACTGCCTCTTACGGTTAAGCTGTGCAATGTAGCTAGTTTCCGGCTCTGTTTTGCTCTATCCTGGGCGCATGGGGATTCTGAATTTGCGACGAACTGGATCTCCGTGCATATCGTTCATTATTTTCCTGATGGTCGTTCCGTTTCTGGGCAGCGATGCACTCTCATGATACATAGTTAGTTGCGACTCGCGAGCAGCGCATATATATCATTGTACACCGGTAGGTTTCTTGGTTGGTTGCAATAGAGATAATAGAAGTTGCTGAAAAACAGTGGTATATTTTCTCATAGAAACTGGAGATAGAAACAGAGGTCAGAAGGTGACATCTCTTTTACTTATCCTGTGCATATTTTGCCCATTTGTAACAAATAATGGTGGCAAGATAAGTATGAAGCCTGGGGTGGCAGAAATATCTTTGGAGTGGTACAAAATTTGGTCCCGTGGGAGGACTCACTCATTGAGGTGGACAGCCAATAGGAGGAGAGCACATGGCCCCACTGTTATCCAGACAGGACACACTCATGGCAGTATATAAGCAGGCTATGCTTAGCCTGATCGTCAGAGCTAACAGCAAAGCCGGAAGCACCAGAACCTCGTATTCAGATTTCCAGATAGACAGGATCAGATTAACCAGACGATGATGCAGGCCGCCGTTGCTTTGTTGGCCGTGCTGCCTGTCGCCGTAAGGGGCAGGCCGGCGGCGAGGAGGAGGAGCGCCACCGTTGCTGCCGGCGGCAGAAGGATGCTGGGCGGTGCCGTTCGTGCATCGGCCGCGGCGGCGCCGGAGGCGGACTACAGCTCCAGCGTCTCGTACGCCCTATTCCCTCTTGACTATAGATAGATAGATGGTGGTGAGCTCGAACTGAATTGGGCATTTGTCGTGTCATGTGGTGGCGCGATGGTGGGTGTAGGGTGTTCCCCATGGAGGCGTGCGACCTGGTCGGCGGCGAGGCGTGCGACGCGCAGATGTACCCGGAGACGAAGCTCGGCGCCGGCGCCGGCGGCCCCGCTGCCGCCGTCGCGAGGGCGCCGGAGGTGGAGAGGGAGTACCTAGCCTACGACGAGCCAAAAACGTAATCCTGCCTGCATGAAAATATTAGTTGTGGCGTTGTACCTGTCACTCATAACTGGAAACTGTGCGTGGATGGATGCAGGGTTTTCCCGGACGAGGCGTGCGACGATCTCGGCGGCGAGTTCTGCGAGGCGCCCTACCAAACCACCAAGTAGCTGCTGGTAGCAGGAGTATCCATCAAGTTGCACTTCTTCTTAGCAGGGATCGATCAATGTATATCATGTGAATAATAAGCAAAAACATGCTGCAACGCTGTCTGTACTTGTATTGCACATAAACGAAATGCAGTGATCAGTTCGTCGTCGGATTAGTTTGTCCGTCTTAAATTCTTATTTAATCTCTCTGTTCCAATGACCTTAAATCAAAGAAAAAATAACTTACAACTAAAAAACATAATTTTATTTATAGAAAACCGTTAAAAAGTTAAAGGTGAGATAGCTGAGGCGGTTCAAGAAAAAACCGATAAAAAAATTCCTTCGAAAAAAAGAGAAGAGAAAAAAAAAATCCGGATCGACCGAGTCCGTATCCGATCCCAACTACGATCGGCCCGTCGATCCTACTCTACCTACAAATATGCTATCGATCGATCTATCCTGCCCAGCAAATCAAGCAAGCAAAAGTGCAGATCAAACTAGAACGCGATCGATGGCGGCTGACTTGGACCTGGACGACGTGATCCAGCGCCTCCTGGACGCGGAGGCGCCCCTCAGCTCGCCGTCCGCCGCCCCGCCGCTGAAAGGCGAGGAGATCCGGCACTTGTGCGCGGCCGCCAAGGAGCTCCTCCTCAAGCAGCCGACGCTCCTCGAGCTCTCCGCCCCCATCAACATCTGCGGCGACATCCACGGGCAGTACCCCGACCTCCTCCGCCTCTTCCGCGAGACCGGCGCGCCCTCCGCCGCCAACCGCTACCTCTTCCTCGGCGACTACGTCGACCGGGGCACGCAGAGCATCGAGACCATCTGCCTCCTCCTCGCCTACAAGCTCAAGTACCCGGACGCCTTCTTCCTCCTCCGCGGCAACCACGAGTGCGCCGCCGTCAACAAGCAGTACGGCTTCTACTCCGAGTGCACGACCCGCGCCCGCCGCATAATCAGGCTCTGGGAGGAAATCAACGCCGTCTTCGACTGCCTCCCGCTGGTGGCGCTCGTCGGCCGCGAGGGTGGTAGGCATAGTAAGGACAAGAAGAAGATCCTGTGCGTGCACGGCGGGCTCTCGCCGGAGCTCGAGAGCCCGGACCAGATCCGCGAGATCAAGCGCCCGCTGGCCGACGTCCCCGAGTCCGGGCTCGTGTGCGATCTGCTGTGGTCGGACCCCGCCGCGGACGGCGACGACTGGGGGTGGGGGGACCCGCGCAGGTGCACGTCCTTCACCTTCGGCGCCGACGTGGTGGAGGAGTTCTGCGAGAGGCACGGGCTGGCCATGGTGTGCAGGGCGCACGAGATGAAGGACGGCGGGTACGACCAAGAGTTCGCCGGCGGGAAGCTTGTGACCGTCTTCTCTGCACCCAACTACTGCGGCAAGTGCGGCAACGACGGCGCCGTCATGACCGTCGCCGGTGACCTCGCCTGCTCCTTCCGCGTCTTCCACCCTGATGCTACTGCTGCCACTCCTCCTCCGGCTCCTATTTATCTGTAATCCAACACATATATATTGATGTGTTAGTTTCAGACGCCTTGCCATGTAATGTAGAATAATCTCCAGCTCGTCGTGTCTTGGTTTTATTATAAGCGTGAATTCCAGTTTTTAACTCCTACTTCAATATTTCTGACTACGATTATCCTATTTTACAGTTTTTCATCTGAATTATCTCATTTACTGAATGCATTGCCAGTTTTTAACCTTTTCTTCCATTTAAGCGAACGTTTTATCACGTTTTACCACATTTTGTTAGAGCAATCTGTTTCCTTGCATTTTTCCCACGCTTGAACCAGTTCGCGTCCCGGAGTCTGACCCATCCCACGCACCCACCTGCAATTGTTTGGTATAATAATCAACATCTTATGCGATGTGGTGTGCATGTACACCCGAGGGCCATGAGAAAAACCATGTCCATCTAAGCCATTTCAATACGTTTGCATGCTACCTGTACCGACGGCTAGGAGACCCTTGTTGGATCATTCTTGAAAATTAAAATTGAGAAGGGGTAAAAAAATTGACAAAACTTCTATTAAATGGGGTAGTTCGAGTGAGAGCATCTTCAACCGGATGGGGCTAATTTGACCCCTTATATTTCCGCGGACAAGAGGTGGATTTTAGGGGAGCGGACTTCGAGCTCCTGCCGTTCGGTGCCGGGAGGAGGATGTGCCCTGGCTTGGCGTTTGGGCTCGCTAACGTGGAGCCCGCACTTGCTAGTCTACTGCCCCACTTCGATTGGGAGACGTCGGGGCTAGATGATCCGGCAGGGTTTGACATGACCGAGGCCTTCGGCGTCACTACAAGGCGGAAGAATGGACTCGTGTTGCACCCTGTTCTCCGCGTGCTATTTTCTTTAAATAATACACTTTTTAATTAATTTGCATAAATATTACACCGATATTTTTATTTTCAAAAATAATACACCATCGGCCTGTTGTGGGCTGACTGGGCCTAGTCGGCCCACCGCAGGCCGATTGGCTTCCAGTCGGCCCGCAGCAAGCCGACTGACACTAATTGGCTTGCTGCGAACCAATAGTTCCAGTCGGCTTGCTGCGGGCCGATTGGAAGCCAATCAGCTTGTGGTGGGCCGACTAGGTGCATGTGGCCATTTTTCTTTTTCTGTTTTTGGTTTTAGTTGTTGTTTTCTGTTTAATCTATCTATCAAACGAATCTGGTTTGTGTTGAAACTTTTTGCATAAATTACTAGCAATATTAACAAGCCACATATAAATTTTCATAATTTTTAGAAAACCACATATTTACAATTGTATTTGATAGCTCCTGGTGAATATAGATAGGGTTTAAATTTATCTGTCCAAACTGATATTTTTATATTTTTATACTCCCTCCGTTCCTAAATATAAGTCTTTTTAGAGAATTCAGTATGGACTAGATACGGATCAAAATGAATGAATCTACACTCTAAAATATGTCCATATACATCCGTATGTAGTTTGTAGTGAAATCTCTAAAAAGACTTACATTTAGGAACGGATGAAGTAGATGTTAAAATATCGAGGAGAATAGTTTAAAGTTTTCTGTGAGACAATTTGAGAATACTTTTTTGGCTTATGAAACAATTGTTGTGAAACAATTTGAGGAAAATTATTTTTTGGCTTATGAAACAATTTGAGAATTTCCCTCAAATTGTTTCACACAAATTGTTTCATATTTTTCAAATAGTTTCATAAGACAAAAAAAATTCCTCAAATTGTTTCACAAAAATGTTTAAACCATTCTCCTCAATATTTTAATATTTATAAAAAAATCTAATTTGGATAAATAAATTTGAACCCTATCTATATTCACCAGGAGCTATCAAATACAAATGTAAATATGGGGTTTTCCAAAAATTATGAAAATTTATGCGTGGCATGTTAATATTGCTAGTAATTTATGCAAAAAGTTTCAACACAAACCAGATTCATTTGATAGCTAGAATAAATAGAAAACAACAACTAAAACCAAAAACAGAAAAAGAAAAATGGCCACATGCACCTAGTCGGCCGACCACAGGGCCGACTGGAAGCCAATCGGCCTGTGGTGAGCCAACTAGGCCCAGTCAGCCTGCAGCATTCCGATGGTGTATTATTTTTGAAAATAAAAATATAGGCGTAATATTTATACAAATTAATTTAAAAATGTATTATTTAAAAAAATTAGCTCACCGTGTTCCTGTGCCTGATGTCTAGTTGCAATTAACATGTCTATGTTACTTTGCTCGATTGGTTTAGGGTTGCTGAACTTATTTACAATTTGCTATGAAGTGTATTGTGAAATAACAAAAAAAAAGACAAACAAAATGGTAAGACAACTAATATCTATTGTTGGAAATATGAGGAATTTACCAAATGATTTTATTAACAAAAATACTAGATAAAGCATGACTAAAATAGCAAATATAGAGCAAGCCATGCAATCTGACAGAGAGAAGGTAAACATCGTCTGCATATATGAACTTGAGGTAAACACATCTAGAACAGACACTAGATGAAGTTGCTTATACGAAACGGAACCTAACATACGTAGGGCAGAAACTAGAGCCAATAACTGTAGGAGGACTTCTAACAGAAAGGAGAAGAACACGTACGGCATAGCAGCAACAGAAGCGCTGGACTTGGGATCGGTGTCCTCGCCTGCCATGTCGTCGAGGAGGTCGTGGACGTCGGGGAAGAAGTCGTCGTCGGGGAAGTAGTCGTCGTCGACCGGATCGTCCGTGATGAAGCAGCCAGTGGTCGCGCTGAGCCTCCCCAAAACCTTATCACCCTCCTCCCGTACAGGACTCAAAAGGTGCGGTCTCGGAGGCCTACTGTCCCGACGTGCGGTGCACGCCGCAAGCCGGGATGAGGAAGACATCAGTAGCGACCTCTCTTATATAGGCACAGCAGAGGGACGCGAACAGGCTGCGCTGGGAGGTGAAGCAACGGAGGGAGACGAAGTGAACAGGCAGCATGCGAAGAGGTGCGCCGTTTGTATTCATTATCCACTACCGCAAAAACTTTTCAGCTCCCAGGTGACCTTTCGTATACCCGTAGTGCATGGCAAAAATTAGACATCGGCTCATTCCTGCAACCCGCGGCGCGTCGTGACGAGGCGTGGCGTGGCGAGGCGGGCGGTGGAGGAGGAGCGCGCGTGGATGTCCCTCTTGTTCTCATGCTCATACAAGTGGGGAAAGAACCTCCCTTATAAGGAGGTCCAATTCCCACTCAACTAGCAATGTGGGACTAAACTTTAGTAGTATCCCTTGCCTTGCACAAATGGGCTAAGTGGGCCTCTAGGATTTATTAGGAATTTCTAAAATAGTTATTGGGCTGCCGCAATATAGACTAAATTCTAGCAATCCCCCACCGATCCCGAGGCACACAGAAATTTGCCTTTGGTTCCAAAACACTGTTTTATATACCGTATCTGCAGTGGAGACTGTTAAGTTGAACTTCCACCTAGAACTCTATGCTACACTAGTAAGCAACTTGAACAGTGGACTGGGCCTTGAACTGCAAGTTTTCTGCGAATCTAGCTTCACATAAAGCCTTGACCGATACGTGGCTACCGTGGGTCTTCCCCACGGTTGGAGCTTATGCGTCATACTCTGTGACCTTTCATGAGTTTACTAGAGAGAACCCTACTCTCATAGATTTCAAAGTTTGACAATCAGACTCATATATGTGTGTTCTTCAAAAGATGTTCTGCAGGATAACATCTCTGCTTAAACAAGCCACTTAGAACACATTAAGATATACATCAACCTGCCATGCAGATTAGGAGAGTATTGCATCTTCATGGAGTGGTATTGTGAATAGTAGGGATACTCTCCTCTCAGTTGACCAACAACTTGTCTTCCACATCTAATTCACGGGATCTCCGATCACAAAGAATAGGTTACCACTGTGAACAACTCATATTGTGGGTCTCATTCCCATCTCCCTCGATGCATTATCTATCACGTTACGTGATAGACTCTTAGTAAAAGGATCTGCCAGATTTTTAGACGTTTGGATATAATCCAACGCAATAACTCCGGAGTTTTTCATTTTCCTGACAGACTTTAACCTTCTCTGAACATGTCTTGATGACTTCATGTTATCCTTTGAGCTGCCCACTTTCGTGATCACAGTTTGATTGTCGCAGTTCATAAGGACACCCGGTACAGGTTTCTCAACAACCGGCAAGTCATTCAAGAGCCGGCGAAGCCAATCTGCTTCAACCGTAGCTGTATCTAGTGCTGTGAGTTCTGCTTCCATTGTTGACCTCGTTAAGATGGTCTGCTTGCAAGACTTCCAGGAAATAGCGCCACCTCCATGAGTGAATACATATCCGCTCGTGGCCTTTATCTCATCAGCATTTGAGATCCAGTTTGAGTCACTATACCCTTCAAGCACCTTTGGGTGCCCGGTGTAGTGAATTCCATAATTTGCAGTACCTTTCAAATAACGCAAAACTCTCTCTAGAGCTTTCCAATGCACATCTCCTGGTTTTGAGACAAACCGACTCAGTTTGCTAACAGCAAAAGAGATGTCAGGTCTTGTAGCACTGGCTAAGTACATAAGCGAGCCAATAATCCGAGAATACTTCAATTGATCTCTAGCAATTCTTCGATTCTTTCGAAGCAGCACACTAGCATCATATGGTGTTGGAGAGGGCTTGCAGTCACTATAGCCAAAGCGACTCAAGATCTATTCCACATAGTGAGATTGAAGCAATGTAATCCCACCATCATCATCTCTTAACAACTTGATCTTTAGAATGACATCAGCCACTCCTAAATCCTTCATCTCAAAACAGCGAGATAGAAAATCCTTGACCTCCTTAATAACATTCAGATTTGTTCCAAAAATCAGTATGTCATCAACATACAAGCAAAGCATAACTCCCTCGCCCCCACCATGGCGATAGTACACACATTTTTCAGCTTCGTTCACAACAAAGCCTGCAGCTGTTAAAGTTCTTTCAAACTTATCATGCCACTGTTTGGGTGCTTGCTTGAGTCCATACAAAGACTTCAGCAACTTGCACACTTTCCCTTCCTGACCATCTATTACAAACCCATCTGGTTGTTCCAAAAACTTTCCTCATCCAACTCTCCATTTAGCAAAGCAGTCTTAACATCCATCTGATGAACGAGAAGACCATGTGAGGCAGCTAGTGAAAGTAGAACTCGAATAGTGGTCAGTCGAGCCACAGGTGAGTAAGTATCAAAGAAGTCTTCACCTTCCTTTTGGGTATAACCCTTAGCCACGAGCCGAGCCTTGTACTTTTCGATAGTACCATCAGGCCTAAGCTTCTTCTTGAATACCCATTTGCATCCTATAGGTTTGCACCCATAAGGACGATCAGTTATCTCCCAAGTTTCATTCGCCAAGATGGAATCCATCTCGCCATTTAACTGCTTCCTTCCAAGAGTCAGCATCTTCGATGCATAGGCCTCTGAAATAGAACTGGAGTGTCATCTATGAGATACACTAGAAAATCATCACCAAAGGACTTTGCAGTCCTCTGTCTCTTGCTCCTAGTAGGAACTTCATTGTTCTCCTCCACAGGACTTTCAAAGTGTTCCATCGAAATGCCAGGTTCGGTAATTGTAACTGGTTCCTGATTCGATGAACTAGGCATCTCCTGATTAGATGAGGCAGCCATATCCTTCATGGGAAAGATATCTTCAAAGAAAGTCGCATCATTCGACTCCATGATCGTACCGACATGCATGTCAAGTACCTCAGATTTTACAACCAAGAATCTATAGCCAATGCTATGAAAAGCATATCCCAGGAAAACACAATCCACGGTCTTTGGTCCAAGCTTCCGCTTCTTTGGAATTGGAACATTGACTTTCGCCAAACCACCCCATGTTCGCAGATAAGAGAGTTTTAACCTTTTCTTCTTCCATTCCTCGAATGGAGTTATCTCTTTGTTCTTTGTGGGGACTCGATTTAGGACATGACATGCTGTCAATATCGCCTCCCCCACCATGCCTTGAGAGACCCGATGTGTCTAACATGGCGTTAACCAAATCAGTTAGAGTACGGTTCTTTCTTTCGCCACCCCATTTGACTGAGGTGAGTAGGGAGGCGTCCTCTCATGGATTATACCATGTTCCGCACAAAAAGCATCAAATTCATTGGAAAAATACTCTCCACCATGGTCGGACCTAAGCCTCTTGATTTTTCGATCAAGTTGGTTTTCCACTTCAGCTTTATAGATCTTGAAAAAGTTCACAGCCTCATCCTTAGATTTCAGAAGATACACACGGCATTATCTAGTGGAGTTGTCAATTAACGTCATGAAATATTTCTTTCCACCTTTTGTCAAAACACCATTCATTTCATATAGATCTGAATGTATAAGTTCTAGTGGTGCAAGATTTCTCGTCTCCGCAGTCACGTGAGACTTACGAGGTTGCTTAGCTTGCACGCACACTTGACACTTAGATCCCTTAACAGTGGTGAAACTAGGGACTAAGTTCAACTTCGCTAGTCGCGACATGAAACCAAAGTTAACATGACAAAGACGTGAATGCCACACATTTGATTCACTATTGTTGCAAATATGATTAACAACTTTATTGCAAACGTCTGACAAGGATAAATGAAACAGGCCTCCTGAGTCATAGCCTTTACCGACAAAGGTTCCATACTTGGATATTACAAATTTATTCGACTCAAAGACAAGCTTGTAGCCATCTATACACAGAAGAGATCCGCTAACAAGATTTTTATTAACGGAGGGGGCATAATGCACGTTCTTCAGCCGCATGATCTTCCCCGAAGTAAACTTCAGATCGACCGTGCCAACACCACGAACGAAGCACTTGAACCGTTGCCCATCAAGACGGTTGAAGTCCCTCGATCCCGATAAGACGAAAACATGGAAATATCACCGCATACATGCACATTAGCACCGTGTCAATCAACCAATCAGAGAATGACATACTGAAAGAATAGTGGAAATATACCATACCCAACATCCTTCATGTCGGTGTCTCCAATGACAACATTAGCGGTCTTGCCGCCTTTCCCAGGATGACGCTTGTCATAGCGATTAGGGCAACTAGGAGCCCAATGATCAGGATCTCCACACACATGACAAGCACCTTTCTTCTTGCCATTCTTCTTCTTGAAGTTCGTGTGTTGCACAACCTTGTTCTTCCCATCAAACTTTGCTTTACCATCAAACTTGCCCTTGTTCTTGAACTTGTGGGGCTGGAAGTTCGCTTCGTACCACATTGGCACTAGATCCTCCTCAATACCTCGAGCACGTGTGTCCTTTGCTCTCGCCTTTTCTTCCACATCAAGAGTACCAATGAGATCCGAACGGAAAACTCCTGTCTCTTATGCTTCAAGAGTAGCAAAGTTCCTCCATGAAGGAGGAAGCTTAGTGATGATACCCCGCAACAAACTTGTCCGGTAGCATGCAATTGAAGTGCTCAAGTTATCTAGCAAATGATCTGTATCTCATGAGCCTGCTCAACCACGGAGCGCTCTTGGTCATCCTGTAATCATAGAATTGCTCCATGATGTACAGCTCAGTGCGGCATCCGAGACCCCAAACTTGGCCTCGAAAAGGCCCCACATATCTTTTCCATTGTCAATTGACGATAAGCATCAACTATGTTCTCACCAAGAACACTCAAGAGAGCAGCCTTAAACAAGGTATCCATTTTCGAAAAGCTTGTGCCTGTTGGGCATCTTGCTCTCCTTCAGTTTGCCAAGAGTGGCGTCATAGCAGCTCATGGTCTGAAACCATAAGACTACTCTCACGCCCACCTTTTATAGTGGATACCCTCAAACATAGGAGGTCTCATGGAAGCAGCAAAACCACTCGGGGTAAATTGCCTATAATAAGGTTTTTGGATTGTTGGAAATATGAGGAATTTACCAAATGATTTTATTAACAAAAATACTAGATAAAGCATGACTAAAATAGCAAATATAGAGCAAGTCATGCAATCTGACAGAGAGAAGGTAAACATCGTCTGCATATATGAACTTGAGGTAAACACATCTAGAACAGACACTAGATGAAGTTGCTTATACGAAACAAAACCTAACATACATAGGGCAGAAACTAGAGCCAAGAACTGTAGGAGGACTTCTAACAGAAAGGAGAAGAACACGTACGGCACAGCAGCAGCAGAAGCGCTGGACTTGGGATCGGTGTCCTCGCCTGCCATGTCGTCGAGGAGGTCGTGGACATCGGGGAAGAAGTCGTCGTCGACCGGATCGTCCGTGATGAAGCAAAAACCGTATCACCCTCCTCCCGTACAAGACTCAAAAGGTGCGGTCTCGGAGGCCTACTGTCCCGACGTGCGGTGCACGCCGCAAGCCGGGATGAGGAAGACATCAGTAGCGCAGAGATTGGAACTGTGTGGCGAGAGGAAGAGGACCTTCTGATGTGTATCTCGGGAGAGGAGCGACCTCTCTTATATAGGCACAACAGAGGGACGCGAACAGGCTGAGCTGGGAGGTGAAGCAACGGAGGGAGACGAAGTGAACAGGCAGCATGCAAAGAGGTGCGCTGTTCGTATTCATTATCCACTACCGGCTCAGTCCCGCAACCCGCGGCGCGGCGCGGCGCGGCGGGCGGCGGAGGAGGAGTGCGCGTGGATGTACCTCTTGTTCTCATGCTCATACAAGTGGGGAAAGAACCTCCCTTATAAGGAGGTCCAATTCCCACTCAACTAGCAATGTGGGACTAAACTTTAGTAGTATCCCTTGCCTTACACAAATGGGCTAAGTGGGCCTCTAGGATTTATTAGGAATTTCTGAAATAGTTATTGGGCTGCCCCAATATAGACTAAATTCCAGCATCTATAGCTAGGAGAAGGATTATTGTTATGGGCCATTTGTATTTCTGTCCCTAACTCGAACCACCTAATCAGATATACCCCTAATTCCAAAGCCTGCTCAAAAATGCCCCTCCGCCGTTATGTGCCCTTACAGAAATGCCCCTCCGTGCCGTTTCCGTCAGGTCAAAGGCCTTTGACCGTTTTCCTCACGTTTTCTCGACATTTTTGCCCCTCTGTGCACATCCCAGTTACACGTGGCACCTACCTAGGAAAAGAAAAGAAAAAACTCCCTCTCTCTCATCCCATCTCTGACTTACACGTGGAGCCCACCAACATTAAAAAAAATTGTCTACCTCTCTCATAACCCCCCCTCTCTCTCCCTGACATGTGGGCCATTGGACCCACTGTCAGGGTCAACTCTTGTTTGCTCGTGGTCACGGCGAGGCTTGGCGGATCGGCCGGTGGTCTCCGCCGGCGAAGGATAGCGCGCCGGCGTGTGAGGGCCATGGTGGGAGGCTCGGGGTCGTCCGACGGAGGGGTGGAGCCGCCGCACAGGTAGGTAGGTGGGCGCGTGCACACGACCGAGCCAGTCGAGGTCGGTCATGGCGGCCGGCTTCGGGCAGGGCGCTCCGGGAACAGAATCGAGCGGGGGAAGAGAGGAGTAGGGCCGCGTGATTTCAGGGACAACGACACGGACGTCGGGAAGGTCAATGGTGGCTCGGGGCAGTCGGATTTAGGAGGCCAAGGGCGCATCTGTGGCGGAGATCGGAGTCTCTGCCATCGTCTACACGCGGCCATAGGCCCGATTCACCGTGCTGGGCAGAGGCGAGGCGTCCAGCAGGGTTCAAGGGCATGCTCTTTGGTCTCGATCTAGCCTCCGACCGCGACGGCGGCGACGGCGTCCTCCGCAGAATGTCTCAGGCGCTCCCCGTGCATGCCTTCGCTGCCCGCCGACATCCACCTTGACCACCACCTGCAAATCCTTCGACAGACCACCCGGAGCCCGTCCCCTTGGTCTTCACTTGCAGGAGCGCCGCCTCTCGCCGGCGACGGCCACCGGCTGATCCACGCGAGCCGAGCCTAGCCTCGCTTCGGAGCGTGTTGACCATGCAAGTGGGTCCCTGGCCCACATGTCAAGGAGTGAGAGAGTTTTTTTAGTAAGTGAGAGAGAGGGGATAAGCCAGAGTTTTTTTCCTAGGGCAGGGCCCATGTGTAAGTGACAAGTGAATAGAGGGGCAAATGTCCAGTAAACGCCCCGTAAATGGTCAAACCCCTTTGACCAGACGGAAACGGAGTGGAAGGATATTTCTGTAAGGGCACCTAACGGCGGAGGGGCATTTTTGAGCAGGCTTTCGAATTAGGGGCAAATGTGAGTAGTGGGTTCAAGTTAGGGACACAGATGTAAAAGACCCTATTGTTATCTACCACACCACAACATTCCATGACTTGATTTTTTCCTCCCTCGTTTTCAGCTCTCCCTCCCTCCTTTGAGAGTCGCCAGGAGTTCCCCGGTCCATCTCCTTTCATTTTCCATGACGATGTTGGTTGGATAAGGGATGGGAGATGCGGTTAGGCTGTCATAGTAGATGCTAGGAGTAGTTTTAGGTTTAGGTTTATGCTACCTTGGTCGCTTGTTGGATTCTTCATAAGGAATCCATCCAGCTAGCTCTACCTCGTGTACTCCTATTTCACCCCAAAATCAAGTAGCCCATACTACGTAACTGTAATCTACGGTACATATGGCGTACCACTACGACCGATGTTCATACATTTCTTGCGCCAACAATTGGTACGAGAGCTTTGGTGCATTGTCCATGATTTTTGTAAATCAAGCAACATGTCATGGCGTCAGGAGATAAGAAAATCATGTTGGTGGCAGTGGGAGAACCGATATCGTCGGTGACAGTGTGTTGCAATACCCCTGCCTAGCTCATGATATTATGCACCATGGGCGATGAACATGGAGGTCACAATAGAGGGGGCCGAGGTTTGGGAAGCCGTCGACGCCAGCGGCGACGCGTATGCAAAGGCCGGCACAAAGTACCGAAAGGATCGCCATGCGCTAGGTCTGTCATGCCCAAGGATATACTGGAGCACCTCCTCAGAAAGAAATCGGTAAAGGAGGCATCGAAAACTATCTAAGACCTTGCACCAAGGCCACAACCGTTTCAAGGAAGCAGACACACCTCAACTCCCTGATGAGAAGCTATATGAGTCCCTGAAGATGGAGGAAAGTGAGAAGGGTTATTAGGTTGCCATCCGTATCAAGACCCTTGTCAATAGCATACATGGTTATGGTTCAACCCTAGAAAAAGTGGAATGAGGAAACGCCAAAGCCCCATGTAGCAAAACCGAATCCAATACCGATTATGTAGCTGTAAGATGGATTATCCCTTTTGTAAGGCAGCCAAATGTACTTGCGTGTTGTCCAGCCAAACTACGACTTCAGCGAACGTCCTAGACTCGAGTCAATATGCTCCGCCTGTTGGCGCCGCCTCCTCGTGGCGCCGCTTCTTATTCTTCCTCTCCTCTCACAACTCTCACTTGTGTTTCTCTCTTCTTCTCTCAAGAACACACACAAGGGAAAGAAGACTTAACACACACACGCACGAATACCTCACCAGAGAGAAACTAGCTTTGCCTCTTCCTCCCGGTGAGACACACGTATGCTATATCTTTTTCTTCAGCCCTCACGGCCTTTTTCCATTACTGAATAAGATGACTATTTATACAAAGTTTGGCACTCAGACAAGACCCACGCACTCACGCCGGCCAGACAAGACCCACGCACTCACGCCGGCCATCACACTCGGCCACCACGTCTCCAGACTAGTTGCTCCCCTAACCAACTAACTACATGCACTAACCCATGATCTTATCTTTTCCTAGAATCTCTCTAGGGTCCAAAGAATAGTACGTGCATGCAGCTGACTACTTAGATAACTACTCCACGCATGCAGCTAACACCCTCACAAACACACCAATTCTCTTGGCTCCAACGTACTTATCCATCCAGCCGGTCTTGCTTCAACCCGTCCACGCGCTTGCCGTATCACAGATCTTGCCGTGTCATCCGACTCAACCTGAACCAACCCATCATGCTTCAGCCTTGTCGCGTCTTCCCGACTCTCATGGCATCACCGCAACGGCACAGTCAGCATCTCGTCGCGCTCGCCGCATCGCACGGCACCCGGCATCTCGCATTCTCTGCACATCTTCGCTGAAAGTTTGCTGGACTAGCTACTCTCTAAACTATGCTACATGCATAACAAAAGCAAACTAAAATGCTGATACAATAATATTAAAATTACTGCTAACATTTACCCCCTAATCTTGATATCATACTTTTCGACGCGGATCACCCGCAACCACTTGACGACGCCATCGCAGCGCCACAGCCAGCCACTCGCCGCCACCGACGCCGTTGCAGCACCGGTCACGCGCACCTTGTCGTCGATGACGCCATCGCAGCGCCGAACTCTACATCACCGTCGTTGCATCGACCATACCATCGTAGTAGCGATCACCACACCGTCTTGTCGCGACATCACACCGCAACTTTTGTTGGCTTCGCACCAACTTGCCATGATGACGATGACATCACACCACCGCCGTCGGCATCACACCGTCTCTTCTTGTGGCAGCTTCGCACTGCCATCTTCACATAGCGGCACCGCATGGCCACCATCTTCCTTCTTGCGCCGTTGGCCTCCATCTCGCATGAAGTCCATCGCACCACAGCTGACGCCATCGCAGCGCCGGTCATCATGAACCATCTCGTCATGGATGACGTCCTCGCGACGCCGATCACCACACCATCATCATCTTGTGGTATCGCACCGCAACGGGCCACTAGCGGCATCGCGCCGCCAACGGCCTCCACCTCGCGCCGACGTCCTCCACGTCACATGGAGTTCGCCGCGTCGTCGTCACCGCCACCATCGCTGCCGCGGATCGACAAGGCTCTGATGCCAATTGTTGGCGCCGCCTCCTCGTGGCGCCGCTTCTTATTCTTCCTCTCCTCTCACAACTCTCACTTGTGTTTCTCTCTTCTTATCTCAAGAACACACACAAGGGAAAGAAGACTCAACACACACACACGCACGCATACCTCACCAGAGAGAAACTAGCTTTGCCTCTTCCTCTCGGTGAGACACACGTATGCTACATCTTTTTCTCCAGCCCTCACGACCCCATTACTGAATGAGATAACTATTTATACAAAGTTTGGCACTCAGACAAGACCCACGCACTCACGCCGGCCATCACACCCGGCCACCACGTCTCCAGACTAGTTGCTCCTCTAACCAACTAACTACATGCACTAACCCATGATCTTATCTTCTCCTAGAATCTCTCTAGGGTCCAAAGAATAGTACGTGCATGCAACTGACTACTTAGATAACTACTCCATGCATGCAGCTAACACCCTCACAAACACACCAATTCTCTTGGCTCCAACGTACTTATCCATCCAGCCGGTCTTGCTTCAACCCGTCTACGCGCTTGCCGTATCACAGATCTTGCCGTGTCATCCGACTCAACCTGAACCAACCCATCATGCTCCAGCCTTGTCGCGTCTTCCCGACTCTCATGGCATCACCGCATCACATGACACAGTCAGCATCTCGTCGCGCTCGCCGCATCGCACGACACCCGGCATCTCGCATCTTCTGCACATCTTCGCTGAAAGTTTGCTGGACTAGCTACTCTCTAAACTATGCTACATGCATAACGAAAGCAAACTAAAATGCTGATACAATAATATTAAAATTACTGCTAACATTCACCCCCTAATCTTGATATCATACTCTTCGACGCGGATCACCCGCAACCACTTGACGATGCCATCGCAGCGCCACAGCCAGCCACTCGCCGCCACCGACGCCGTTGCAGCACCGGTCACGCGCACCTTGTCGTCGATGACGCCATCACAGCGCCGAACTCTACATCACCGTCGTTGCATCGACCATACCATCAAGCTCAAACTTGGTTGGGGACCATCAAGCTCAAACTTGATCAATAGGTGTGTGGAGGGCATTGGAGACTTGGCTACTTCATGAAGAAAAACTATTTTCACCATATGTTATGGTTAATGCCAAGTCAAGTGGATTATCATCATATCTATCAATCCAATGCTCCTTTTTGCGGTAACTTGTACTTGCATTGATTACATTGAAAATTACTATGTCCCTTGCATGTTTAGGTTTTGTACCTAGCATGTGCTTTTATAGTTGTGCTTCCTAGTATGCTTGATTTGTGTTATCTAGCATGTGTAGGTCACAATGCACTTCGTATATTTGTGCATGTGTGGTTTCAAGCCTTTATTGCTTCATTAGTTGAATCTTCCTTGGTTGGATCATCACATTATGGGGGAGTGCTATGTTTTACGGATATCACAAACCTTATGTAGCGACCCGACCTCAGACGGTCAAGCCTCTGTGTTGCTGTGCCATCCCTGGATCAGTATGCTGGCACACACAGTACATCAATGTATATATCAAAGTGCAATCACATGTATAATTAACGTAAAACTGATATATACCTCATAAGTCACAGCGGAAACAAATAGTCGGGTGTGGAGTCCCATCAACGCCATCGGCAGGTTGAGTGTAGACCGTAACCCTGTATCCTAACTCTTACTCGTCGAGGAAATATCTGCAATATGATACGTTGCAGCCGTGTAGGTCAGTACATTGAATGTACCGGCAAGATCACAATAAGAGAAAACAGATGATAAACTATACTATATGCAGTATGGCTTTGTGGCTCTGTATCTGAGTTTTGTTTGCGTAAAAGCTGGTTTTATTTTCCCTACATCAAAGGAATAAATGAAGTCTGTACTATAGAGTTTTCTATCATGACATGGTTCCGCCAACCGATGTCTCATAGCCTAAATTCATCATAAGTTGCCCACAATTAAGTTATCAGTCCGGTGTTGAGAGTTCTGAGATAGATCCAGGTCCAGAGGCTCAAATTGTCCGTAACCGGGGACACGGCTAATCGATTAGGTTTTAACCCTCTGCAGAGGTTTGTACACTTTACCCGCAAGATTCGATCCTCTTTTACGTTCTCGCACTTCAGGGTGTTTGAGAACAAGATGACCGAAACATGGTCTTCCGAAGAGTTCCCCTGACCACTGTCCGGTGCTCATTCAATCCTACCGTAGTTCTACATCTGCTAGCACCGTCCTAGCCAGAGTCACAACTAGGGTCAACCAAGCCAGAGCCCATAGTGACTTGCGGTTGCAGGTAAGCTTCCGGGCATGAAGTATTCTTCCGTCTCTTTGAGTCTGGGTGAAGCTTTCCGCAAGATGTCATGGCGCTTCTCCATGCATCCCGGCCAACCACTGGATTCTCCAGGGTGCCCGTCAACCATCCTTCACCCAAGAGTGTGTATTGAATTCTTGTCTCGAGTCTTGAAGTCTTGAGGCCTTGAAGATGCAGTCCTTGCAGATTCCATCATGGAGTTGTCGTCATTGACGTAGATCCTCCATTCTCACACCACTCCCGAGCACTCATACCAAACCCCGTCTACTATAGCGTAGCATTAAAATAAAATATCGTCCCGGGCTTGGTAACAGGGTGATGTGTTCCTACCTCATGCATACTACTCAACTACAAGAATTCAATATCACTACTGGAGGGTTTGTTGCGAAGATGACACTAGATGCAATAAAACACATAGGTATGAAAACATGGTCAAAGTGAACTTGCACGGTATTACTTGATGAAGATAATAACGCCTCGAATAAAGACTTGGTAGAACTATTCGTCACTCCTTTGAAAATCTATATTACACAGACAATCATATAAGTAATCATCCTAGCAATCAATTCTATCAATCATAACAATACTCAATCAAAATAAAAGCAACAAGAAAACCAAGTCTAAAACCAAAGGAAAAACTTCAAAGAAAAATTCAAGGAAAAACTAGTGGTGACCAACTCACACAAATCTTAACATAACATTACTAAATTATTCTAATATTTTTTCTACAGTAAAGAAAGTATAAATCTAATAAAATAACAGAAAATAAATTACTAATTTACTAACTAACAAAAAGAACTAATATAAAACTACTATAACCATCTAGTGAATACTAGAACAAATATAGCAACTAGCAAAACACTAAGACAACTATAACAGCAAATCATTTATTAAAACATTAATAAACTATACTAAATAAACATAACAACTAATGTGTTCACAAATAACAGAAACAAGAACAATATAACTTGAAGTGGAAAAAGAATTACTTTTAAAACTAATAAAACTATTTTTATCCACTATCACTATGAACTAAACAAGCAATTACAAAAACAGTAGCTAAACACTAATAAATAACTACAAGAATTTATCTACTGTAGCTAACCATAAACATATAACAACAAGTGAAAATCTACAAAAGGAATGAACTAAAATAATTAAAAACAATAATTACATAACTAAAACAACTATATAAGCAAAACAGTACTGTTTTTACTAAAATGTAATTTAAAATACTCCAAAATTACCAAACTAAATCCTACAGCAAAAATATCATAAGTGACCAGGAGCAAAAAGAATTAATTAAAACCTATTTTTAAACTCAAGTTATGGCCAAAATACTAATCTGAACAAAATTTATCAAATTTAAATTTAAACTACTCAAATTTGAAATCCAGAGACACTAACAGAAACTTCCGCAAATTTGTGACACATAGCAATTGGAATCACTCAAAAATACTAAAAACTCTAAAAGATATGAATTTTCTAAGATTGCTATTTTCTGAAAAAAATGAATTACGGGATTTCGTGGATCTCACCGGAGTAGTCGTCGGAGTTGGGGAAGAAGATCGGATCCGATGTTGCGGTTGATCCTAGAGGAAAGGAGATCACGGGACGGTGGAGAGGAGATCATATGAACCTCAGGAGAGGTCGAGGGCGCGGCGGCGGCACTTGGCGGCGGTGGTGCTGCCTTCTTCTGCTGCTGCATGGAGAGGAGATGAGAGGAGAGGAGAGATTTTGGTTTGATGTGTTGGAGGAGGGGGGGTGCTTGGGTATTTATATTGGGGAGGGGAGGGTTTTGCTTGGGGTAGGGGACAAGAAATAGACTAGGATTAGGAAACAAAAGGGAAAAGATCTAAAAACAAATCGGAATAAACGAAAGTAGGAAAAGGGTCCTACTAGGAAAAGGAAAAGGAGCGGCGGCTCCCTGGTGCGCGCGATGGCCTTGGCCTTGGCCGGCCGGCCGCTGGCTTGGCCTTGGGCCTTGGCCCTTGGCCCCGCGGGGCGCAGCGATTTTTTTTAAGACAGAGACAACAAAACAAAAATAATAAAATCAAATAAAAATTTTATATAGGCATATAATATATCAAAATTTTCAGAAAAAAATTTCCTACAACATGGACATTTCTATAGCATTAAATAAAATTCACACAAATTTAAATAAAGCAAAGAGTGCTTCTGCCCTAATAAAATCCACTGAAAATCATTTTAAAAATACGATAATGACTTCAAATTAATTTCTCTCCAATTTCTGATGTAGGGAATCATGTTACCCTATTTTCCATATATTTTATTTTTGGAGAAAATAATTTGAATAAAACTCAAATAACTCCAAATTGAAAATAAATTCAAAAGAACTTTGAATTTAATTCTTTGAAACTCCCAACTCATATTTCATATGTTTTGAAGAAGTCATTTTATCTTCGCCGTGAAAATCATTGAGTTGCATAAAGTTTCAGAATTGGAAAATATTTTCAACACCCCTTGTCATTTAAATAAATGGAAGAAGTCATGTCATCTTCTCTCTAGGGTTTTGTGATGAAAAGAATTTGAATTCCCGGAGATCATAAAAGCAAAATGAAAGTTTGGGAAAGTCCTTTAATTCCCTCTCATTTAACCTTCAAAAAGTTTCGAATTTCACTCAATTTCAGTTAATCAATCAAACAATCAATCAAAACTATCTATATGTTTATAACATTCCAAAATTTAGAATTTTGGGATGTTACACCTTAAATGTGTATGTATGTGGGATACCACCTAGTATTGTTAGTGCAATATTATCTAGGTACTATGTGGTATGTAAAGCTCATTCGAAACTCAAATTCTCATCTATTAATTATCCTTAGTTGGGTTTCATTTGCTTCTTTTGGATAATACATGGATCATCATATTATGGGGGAGTGATATGCTTTGTGCATATCACAATCCTTGTTAATATGAATAATTGAGGGATGCCACCTAGAATTTATATTTGAGATTATCTTATATCTCCGTGGCATGCAATGTCTTGTTTACGTATGGCATTCTTGTGCGGTTTTGCCCATGGTTATCTTTAAAATCATATTAGGAAAATCATTTGATTAAAGCTATTCCAATTATTGCTTTACATGATTATCTATCTAGTTGGAATGTTAATATTATGCTATCCAAGCATTGTGGTTATTTCTAAACTCTCATGTTATGCTTGTGTTAGTATAGATGATCATGTACTTATTTGGTTTCTATACCGAATGATAACCCGAAATACCATTTTTTTTCGAACTCATCTTATTGCTCTATATGAGAGTTTGTTATCTCATTGTTTATAGTTTCCTATATCTACTTGAGTGAGATATTCCTATGAGTATGTGTGCAATGCATATCTTATATGCTCATTTTTTTCCTTGGTTCATATGTTGAACTTTGTGTGCTATCATATGTTGATTTGTCACTTTGATTCATTTTGGACAACATGAATGACTAGTGATGTTATTGGAAGTATTAACGGTTATGTGGTCATTTGTCCAATTTGTATCTCCTGATTTTGGTAGGCTTGTGCATGCATATTTACTATGTGTAAATTCACATGCCTTGTTTGCCTTATTTGATCCAATATATATATGGTAAATCCATCAAATTCTTAATAGTATGATGTGCATGAAATTCAAATTCATATCAATAGGCACATATTTAAGTGGTTTTACCCTATGTGTTGTAGTTATGCTAACTACTTCGGACCCAATAAGTTTGGGGACCATATTGTACTTAAAATGTTTTAGGTACATTTGAGAAGCATTGGGTGCTTGGCTTATTCATGAAGGTGGTGGCACTATGAGGAAATTAGAGCCAAGCTTGGACATTTTATTGATCTACAACTTCATACCAATGCTATCTCGGTAACAAGTATTTACTTCATGCATATATATAGAAATGAAGTCAGCCTTGTGTAGGTTGCATCATGGCATGAATTTCTTGACTCGTTCCTGTGATACTTGTTTCCTTTCTCAAAGAATCCCAACAATGATCTCTTGTTGCTAGTTGTGATGTCTTTGATGGTTGTGTGTTTGGAGTTCATTAATATACAATAAGATTATATTAAGCCATGTGCTATGCTTTCAAGCAAAGATCTCATTGGTATATTTTATGACTCCCGTTTGGATATCTTATTCCTTCCTTTTGTAACTATTTTATGTGTACATCCTTCTTTGTGGATATCATCTACCTAGTATCTTATACACGTGAGTGAAGTTACATCTCTAGTTGATATCCCTTTTCTTTTAAGTCCACCATTTCATACACTTTTTATATCTTTTTGGTGGCTCCATGGAAGCATTTGTTGAATGAGTGCATGTCTTACCTCTTTGCATCTTAGTGCACTCATGTTTGGTGAAGATTGTTGTCCTCATGCTTGTCTTGACAAGCCTATTATTTCCTATCTTCATCATGGGTTGTCACAAGCTTTGATTTTTAGTTTGCTATTAGTGAGCTTGTGAACCCATTTGCTTGATGTGTGTGTGACCTTCTTAACTTCGTGTGTGTGGGAAGGACATGTCTTGCACCTTGTATCTCATTTGCTCAAGGCTATGTTGATGCTTAATTCTCATCCTTATACTAGTCCTCTCAAGTGCTTTGACGTGACTCACACACATCATTTTGGTTGTGCCTATTCTTAGGTTGCCTCATGTACATGTTGCTCGACCATATGTTTGTTGCAAATGCTAGGCTTCTTTTCTTATCTATGTTTGCTTGCAATTGTTCTATGTTCCTATTGATTTTGGGGGAGTGATGATCCTATTTTGTGCACTTGTACCCAAATAAAAAAAAGTCTAAACTGTGCACAAATCATGGGGAGCTTCTCTATTTTCCTTAGAACACTCCTTTACCCAAATCGTAATATTCTTTTATCCTTTTGGCTCGTCGGATCTTTTGATTGCTTGCTTCACTTTGTGTTATGCATATGAGATCAATTTGTGCCATGAGCTTTGTGCCATGTACCTTGCTATTATGACTAGGCTCAAGTTGTATAATTGTGGATTCACTTGTGGATATCATGTTCTTATCAATTGCAACCTTTCTTTTTGTGTATACGAGTTTCTTTATGGATACATATCATGATTATTATTGGCCACATAGAAATTTTTATACATGAAAAAGTTCATATATTCGTATCTGATTGCATTCTATAGATTTCGAGCTCCTTTAATTGTTCATCATTGAATATGTGCATTTGTTTTCACTCACATGTTGTGATATGCACACATCAAGGACGAACTCATACTATATTGGTCTGCTAGATGTTTTGTCTTCCATTTTGGCATTTGGTGCCAATGGGGGAGAAGTTTAGAGGGTTTAAGATAAATATCTTTTGTAGTTCTTGTTGTCACTCATGCATATCTACGCTTGTTATATATTCTTATTGCATGAATGAGTATTGTATATAGAGAAATCTCCTCCTAGGTTATGTCAACCAATATATGCAATGACATTCAAAGTTCATTCACACATGCATATATTGTGGGGGAGTTTGCTCTATATACTATGGGTGTACTATCATCAAATGCTTATGTAGTGTCTTGATGATAGTACAACCATCCCAAGTATACAATTTATCCTCGGATAAATTGCATGATTGTTTAAAAATTCATTATATAAACCCTCTTGTTGAGATTGTGATCAATTACCAAAATGGGGGAGATTGAAAGTACATGTAGTCCCCATGTGTGGTTTTGGTAATTAATTAATGACAATCCTTATGGACTAATGTTTGCATTGAGATATACATTTGAAGATTAGTCCCATTGGAAAATGATTGAAGAATAATGGAAGAAAACTCCTTTAAAGCAACAAACATCGAGATGATCAAAATGGAGTTCATTGGAGTATCTTAAGGGTTGCCATGCTTAGAGCTATGGTTTGAGCCATAATGGATCAAGATCTTAAAACGGATGATTCGAATGATGAATTCTAGGAGTGGCTCAAAGATATGATCATAATGGACTCATGTGTTGAGACATGATTGAGCAAGCTATTCAAGTGAAGAATTCAATATATCCTTCATGACGTCAAGATTAAACATGGAGTAGAGATATCGGTTGACCAAGTTGAAGCTCGGAGATTGAACTCTAAATGGTCAACACACGAGCGCAAATGATGGACCACATAAGATCTTGTGGTATGATAAGAAATTATCAATTGCACTCTGTGTACTAACCCATACTATGTGTTGTCTATGTTTTCGAGGGTTAGGTGATTCTCATGGGCTCGCATCGAGAGAGAGAGAGAGAGATTTCAAGTGTCTATGAGAGGATAACATCAAGTGTTGGTGATCATGGTTGATAAGGGCAAGTTCAAGATAACCATCCCGAGGGATTACATGCTTGAAGCTTGTGGATGATCACATGATGGGCAAGTGAAGATGAATACAAAGCAAGGCCTCCCATATGTGGGAGCTACTTGAAGACTTCACCAATGTCTTGCCTTCAACTTGAGCCAAGAAGAAACATAAACATCAAGCTCAAGTTAAAGGCTTGAGTCAAAGGTATTAGTTCCTTTGGCGTTAATGTTGTGGAGAGATGACCACCGAAGAAAAATATACACTCAAGAATGGTTCTCGATAGCTATGTAGTATAGCTCTTTTATGTTTCTTGAGTTATAGGGATCCCGCACTATTAAGAGGGGATCAAAGGGGTTAGTGCTAGATTTGCTCAAGTCAACATCTTATATTTCTACTTCCTCACATCATATTCCAACATAGGCATATTTCACTCCTATCCAACACAATTCCACTCATATCCTATATACCAAATAAATCCATAGCCAACAGGTTCCCCAAAATATATGATCTAACCTTTGCATACTTTGCATCCTCCATTTTGGTTTATCTTGGGTGGTTCTCTATGTGAGGACCTGGAGCTTTTCCATAGCTTCAAAACGAGCCCAAAATCATCAAAATCGGAGTCCGGATGAGAAAGTTATGGATGTTTTACTTTTGGGGCGCCTGCAGTTTTTGTGTTGGCCGGATATCCGGGACTTGGCCCAGAAATCCGGCCGTAGATGTCCAGAACCGTGTTGAAATGTTGGTTGTGTCCTCCGCATGTCCGGCAACTTGGGCCAGATGTCCGGGGCCCCAACTTGGGCCAGATGTCCGGGCTTTGGCCAGATGTCCGGCCCCGGTACTCTGGCCTCTGTTTTTCACATGCGTGTGTGTGCACTGCTCAGCCGCCGGATGTCCGGCCCTTGCCCGGATGTCCGGCCCAACACAACCACTTACTCACAAATGGCTAGTTTTCTAGGCTTGCTATATATACCCCTCTACTAATCCGGTAGAGGGTTGAGCAACACATTCATATGAACCCTAGAACACAAAAAGGCTCCCTCTCACTTCTCCTACACCAAATCTTAGATCCCGGAGATATTCGTGAGAGTTCTTGAGAGGTTTTCCAATCAAGTGATAGATCCACTCCCTCTCCCTCTCTTGACCAAAGGAATTCGTGATTTGAGCAAGTCTTGAGCATTTCCCCTTTGTTCTTGTTACTCTTGGAGGTTGGAGACTCCTAGGCGGTAGGAGTGCTCCGTGAGGAATCAACTTGTGATTTGTCCCCGGAAAGTTTGTGAAGGTTTGGAGGTCGCCTCAAGGTCTACCACTAGTGGTTGAGAATCGCCTTTGTGGTGATATCTCAAGGAGAATAGGGTGAGCCTTCGTGGCTGGTGTGCCTTCGTGGTAACATCCACCTCTCTAACGGTGACTAGCTTCCTCCAAGGAAGTGAACATCGGGATACATCCTCGCCTCCGTGACTTTGGTTATCCCTAACCCTAACTCCTTACTTGTGGTTTACTTTGGTCATTTGACCGTGCATTCACTATATCTTGTTGTCCTCATTATATTGTGGTGGTTGATTATATTGTGTTGGCCATTTCCTTGTAGAGATTATTTAGGCCTACACTTCATATTCCGCAATTCATACTTGCTATTATTGATATACATTGTGATTAGTGTGAATTGCTAACTTGTGTTATAAACTTCCATATATTAGATATTGCTCAAGTAAGTTTGTGTAACTTACTTGAGTTTGCTTGTATCATTCAATTCCATATATTGTGATACAATTTATGTAAGCTTGTATTGCTTACTTGTGGTTGTGTGTATTATTCATTTCCATACCTCGTGATATACACTGAGTAAGTTTGTGTGACTTACTTGTGCTTACTCATATCCTCCTTGTTCTCATCTTGTTTATGCTAAGTTGTTGGTGCACTTAGTGAGCCTAGTATATTTAGGATTTATGCTTGAAAAGTATCTGCTTAGTTTATTTCCGCATTTGGATATAGCCAAATCCGTAAAAGATTTTAAAACGCCTATTCACCCCCCCTCTAGGCGACATCGTGGTCCTTTCACACAGCCGACGCCATCGCAGCGCCGGTCATCATGAACCATCTCGTCATTGTAGACGTCCTCGCGACGCCGACCACCACACCATCATCATCTTGTGGTATCGCACCGCAACTGGCCACCCGCGGCATCTCGCCGCCAACGGCCTCCACCTCGCGCCGACGTCCTCCACGTCACATGGAGTTCGCCGCGTCGTCGTCACCGCCACCATCGCTGCCGCGGATCGACAAGGCTCTGATGCCAATTGTTGGCGCCGCCTCCTCGTGGCGCCGCTTCTTATTCTTCCTCTCCTCTCACAACTCTCACTTGTGTTTCTCTCTTCTTCTCTCAAGAACACACACAAGGGAAAGAAGACTCAACACACACACGCACGCATACCTCACCAGAGAGAAACTAGCTTTGCCTCTTCCTCCCGGTGAGACACACGTATGCTACATCTTTTTCTCCAGCCCTCACGGCCCCATTACTGAATGAGATGACTATTTATACAAAGTTTGGCACTCAGACAAGACCCACGCACTCACGCCGGCCATCACACCCGGCCACCACGTCTCCAGACTAGTTGCTCCCCTAACCAACTAACTACATGCACTAACCCATGATCTTATCTTCTCCTAGAATCTCTAGGGTCCAAAGAATAGTACGTGCATGCAGCTGACTACTGGATAACTACTCCACGCATACAACTAACACCCTCACAAACACACCAATTCTCTTGGCTCCAACATACTTAACCATCCAGCCGGTCTTGCTTCAACCCGTCCACGCGCTTGCCGTATCACAGATCTTGTCGTGTCATCCGACTCAACCTGAACCAACCCATCATGCTCCAGCCTTGTCGCGTCTTCCCGACTCTCATGGCATCACCGCATCACACGACGCAGTCAGCATCTCGTCGCGCTCGCCGCATCGCACGGCACCCGGCATCTCGCATCCTCTGTGCTTCTTCGCTGAAAGCTTGCTGGACTAGCTACTCTCTAAACTATGCTACATGCATAACGAAAGCAAACTAAAATTCTGATACAATAATATTAAAATTACTGCTAACATTCGCCCCCTAATCTTGATATCATACTCTTCGACGCGGATCACCCGCAACCACTTGATGACGCCATCACAGCGCCACAACCAGCCACTCGCCGCCACCGACGCCGTTGCAGCACCGGTCACGCGCACCTTGTCGTTGATGACGCCATCGCAGCGCCGAACTCTAGATCACCGTCGTTGCATCGACCATACCATCGTAGTAGCGATCACCACACCGTCTTGTCGCGACATCACACCGCAACTTTTGTTGGCTTCGCACCAACTTGCTATGATGACAATGGCATCGCACCACCGTCGTTGGCATCACACCGTCTCTTCTTGTGGCAGCTTCGCACTGCCATCTTCACATAGCGGCACCGCATGGCCACCATCCTCCTTCTTGCGCCGTTGGCCTCCATCTCGCATGAAGTCCATCGCACCACAGCCGACGCCATCGCAGCGCCGGTCATCATGAACCATCTTGTCATGGATGACGTCCTCGCGACGCCGACCACCACACCATCATCATCTTGTGGTATCGCACCGCAACTGGCCACCAGCGGCATCGCGCCGCCAACGGCCTCCACCTCACGCCGACGTCCTCCACGTCACATGGAGTTCGCCGCGTCATCGTCACCGCCACCATCGCTGCCGCGGATCGACAAGGCTCTGATGCCAATTGTTGGCACCGCCTCCTCGTGGCGCCGCTTCTTATTCTTCCTCTCCTCTCACAACTCTCACTTGTGTTTCTCTCTTCTTCTCTCAAGAACACACACAAGGGAAAAAAGACTCAACACACACACGCACGCATACCTCACCAGAGAGAAACTAGCTTTGCCTCTTCCTCCCGGTGAGACACACGTATGCTACATCTTTTTCTCCAGCCCTCACGGCCCCATTACTGAATGAGATGACTATTTATACAAAGTTTGGCACTCAGACAAGACCCACGCACTCACGCCGGCCATCACACCCGGCCACCACGTCTCCAGACTAGTTGCTCCCCTAACCAACTAACTACATGCACTAACCCATGATCTTATCTTCTCCTAGAATCTCTCTAGGGTCCAAAGAATAGTACGTGCATGCAGCTGACTACTGGATAACTACTCCACGCATACAACTAACACCCTCACAAACACACCAATTCTCTTGGCTCCAACATACTTAACCATCCAGCCGGTCTTGCTTCAACCCGTCCACGCGCTTGCCGTATCACAGATCTTGTCGTGTCATCCGACTCAACCTGAACCAACCCATCATGCTCCAGCCTTGTCGCGTCTTCCCGACTCTCATGGCATCACCGCATCACACGACACAGTCAGCATCTCGTCGCGCTCGCCGCATCGCACGGCACCTGGCATCTCGCCTCCTCTGAGCATCTTCGCTGAAAGTTTACTGGATTAGCTACTCTCTAAAATATGCTACATGTATAACGAAAGCAAACTAAAATGCTGATACAATAATATCAAGATTACTGCTAACAGCGCCAGCATAACTTTTTCGTGATCCCATCAGCTACATATGCTGGGTTAGAACTCGCATTGCCGCCGCCGTGTAAAATAGAGTTGAGTTTGCTTATATTGTATTTATACATGTACACGTATGTAACCCGATCATTTATATATAGTGAGACGTGAGGTGGATGTATCACCCACGCAAAAACCCTATAACTACTTCTCTAACTTGGTATCAGATAGCCGACCGGGCTGCCGAGCGAAACCAACGCCGCCGCCCTGATCCACCACGCCGCAGCCGCCGCGCGTCGCCACCTTTCCGCGCCGCCGCCGCGATCTATCCGCCGCTGCCGCCGCGCGCCGCCGCCGCCACGAGTTCGTTTTCTCTGCCACCGCGCGCCGTCCTTCTCCGCGTCGCCGCAATGTTGTCTGCCGCTCTCTCTCTCCAACAACGTCGGCGCCATCACCTCGCCCGCGGCTGCCACGGTTCCCGCCGCCCTCGCCATTCCCGCGATCTCCGTCTGCCTCAGCCGCCACAACTTCATGCTGTGGGGAGGCATCGCCGGTACTGTCCTCGCCGGCATCAACCTCCACGGCTACCTGGACGGCACCACGACGGCACCCGACAAGACCATCGTCGTGGGCACTGGCGATGCCGCGACGATTGCCGCTAACCCGGCGTACCACCACTGGTGGACTCAGGATCAGAAGGTCAAGGGCCTTCTCCTCACCTCCATGGAGGAGGATATTGCCTGTCAGCTTATTAGCTGCGAGACGGCGCAGGCGGTATGGATGGCTGTCGGTGCCATGTACGGCGCGTAGAGCCGCGCCAACGTTCGTCACATCCGGCGTCTTTTAAACTCCAGACACCGAGGAAGGAGGAGATGTCTGCGGCTGAGTACATGCACAGGATGAAGGCACTTGCCGACACCATGGCCGCCGCCGGCTCTGCGATCCGTGATGATGAGCTCATTTATCACATTCTCACAGGATTCGCCTCCGCCTACAACTCCATCGCCGCCTCCCTGGGTGTGAGTAACGCACCTATGCCCTACTCCAGCTTCTACTCGCTCGTTTTGTCATTCGAAGTGTTGCAGGCTCAACAGAGTGCGGCGGAGGGGTGGACTCCCTCTGGCAACGTCGTGACCCGCTCAGGCTCCCACGACAATGGTGGACGTGCTCCATATTCGGAGCCCTATCCCTTCCAGGGTGGGGGTCGCCCGACCGATGGGAACGACCCGCCCGGGCAAGGCCGCCAAGGCGGCAACAGTGGTCCCAACGGCGGCCGCGACCGCAACCCCGGGTGCAACGGCAACGGTTGTCAAGGTGGCATGGGTAGCGGCGACAACAATGGTGGTGGTGGCCGTCGCAACAACCGCTAGCGTCCCAGGTGTCAGATTTGCAAAAACTGGGGTCATGAGGTCGATGATTGTTGCAAATGCTATGACCAGGACCACAACACTCGCTCCGTCAACTCGGCCTCCACCAACACCGTCGACTATCCTTGGGTACTGGACACCGGGGCTACAGATCACCTGACAAGTGATCTTGAACATCTCCAGGTTCACGAGCGCTATGATGGCAAGGACCAGGTTCAGGTGGCCAATGGTGGAGGTTTGTCTATTTCACACATTGGCCATTCCTGTTTATCCGGTTCATCCCAGAAACTGCGCAACATCCTTCATGTTCCACACATCAAAGAACATCTTCTTTCTGTCTATCGCCTTGTTTGTGATAATGACGTGTTTGTTGAGTTTCACCGTCGTCTTTTATTTGTTAAGGACAAAGCAACCAGGCGTGTCATTCTTCAAGGTAGCAGTCGTGGGGGTGTCTACCCGATTCCCTTTGCTCGTGCATCATCCTCATCATCTCGCCATGCTTCATCCAGTGTCCGCATTTCATCATCGCAATGGCATTGGTGTTTAGTGTTGGGTAACGTAGTAATTTCAAAAAATTTCCTACGCACACGCAAGGATCATGGTGATGCATAGCAACGAGAGGGAAGAGTGTTGTCCACGTACCCTCGTAGACCGTAACCGGAAGCGTTATGACAACGCGGTTGATGTAGTCGTACATCTTCACAATCCGACCGATCCAAGTACCGAACGTACGGCACCTCCGAGTTCAGCACACGTTCAGCTCGATGACGATCCCGGACTCGATCCAGCAAAGTGTCGGGATGAGTTCCACAAGACGACGGCGTGGTGACGATCTTGATGTTCTACCGTCGCAGGGCTTCGCCTAAGCACCGCTACAATATTATCGAGGTGGTCTATGGTGGAGGGGGGCACCGCACACGGCTAAGGAACGATCACGAAGATCAACTTGTGTGTTTCTATGGTGCCCCCCTGCCCTCGTATATAAAGGAGCAAGGGGGGAGGCCGGCCGGCCCTAGGGGGCACGCCAAGGAGGGGGGAATCCTCCTCCTAGTGGGAGTAGGATTCCCCTTTCCTAGTCCCACTAGGAAGGAGGAAGGGGGAAGGAAAGAGAGGGAGAGGGAGAGGGAAAGAGGGGCAGCGCCCCCCTCCCTAGTCCAATTCGGACTCCCCATGGGGGGGGGGGGCGCCACCTCCTGGGCTGCTGCCCTCTCTCTCCCCTCAGGCCCACTAAGGCCCATTACTTCCCCGGGGGGTTCCGGTAACCCCTCCGGCACTCCAGTTTTCTCCGAGATCACCCGGAACAATTCCGGTGTCCGAATATAGTCGTCCAATATATCAATCTTTATGTCTCGACCATTTCAAGACTCCTCGTCATGTCCGTGATCACATGTGGGACTCCGAACAATCTTCGGTACATCAAAACTTGTAAACTCATAATAAAACTGTCATCGTAACGTTAAGCGTCATGGACGCTACGGTTCGAGAACTATGTAGACATGACCTAGAACTGTTTCCGTCAATAACCAATAGCGGGACCTGGATGCTCATATTGGCTCCTACATATTCTACGGAGATCTTTATCGGTCAAACCGCATAACAACATACGTTGTTCCCTTTGTCATCGGTATGTTACTTGCCCGAGATTCGATCGTCGGTATCCAATACCTAGTTCAATCTCGTTATCGGCAAGTCTCTTTACTCATTACGTAATGCATCATTCCGTAACTACTCATTAGCTACATTGCTTGCAAGGCTTGTAGTGATGTGCATTACCGAGAGGGCCCAGAGATACCTCTCCGACAATCGGAGTGACAAAACCTAATCTGAAATACGCCAACCCAACATGTACCTTTGGAGACACCAGAGCTCCTTTATAATCACCCGATTACGTTGTGACGCTTTGGTAGCATACAAAGTGTTCCTCCGGTAAATGGGAGTTGCATAATCTCATAGTTGTAGGAACTTTGTATAAGTCATGAAGAAAGCAATAGCAACATACTAAACGATCAAGTGCTAGGCTAACGGAATGGGTCAAGTCAATCACATTATTCTCCTAATAATGTGATCCCGTTAATCAAATGACAACACATGTCTATGGTTAGGAAACATAACCATCTTTGATTAATGAGCTAGTCAAGTAGAGGCACACTAGTGACATTATGTTTGTCTATGTATTACACATGTATTATGTTTCCGGGTAATACAATTCTAGCATGAATAATAAACATTTGTCATGATATGAGGAAATAAATAATAACTTTATTATTGCCTCAAGGGCATATTTCCTTCAGTCTCCCACTTGCACTAGAGTCAATAATCTAGATTACACAGTAATGATTCTAACACCCATGGAGTCTTGGTGCTGATCATGTTTTGCTCGTGGAAGAGGCTTAGTCAACGGGTCTGCAACGTTCAGATCCGTATGTATCTTGCAAATATCTATGTCTCCCACCTGGACTTGGTCCCGGATGGAATTGAAGCGTCTCTTGATGTGCTTGGTCCTCTTGTGAAATCTGGATTCCTTTGCTAAGGCAATTGCACCAGTATTGTCACAGAAGATTTTCATTGGTCCCGATGCACTAGGTATGACACCTAGATCGGAAATGAACTCCTTCATCCAGACTCCTTCATTTGCTGCTTCCAAAGCAGCTATGTATTCCGCTTCGCATGTAGATCCCGCTACGACGCTTTGTTTAGAGCTGCACCAACTTACAGCTCCACCGTTTAATAAAAACACGTATCCGGTTTGCGATTTAGAATCGTCCGGATCAGTGTCAAAGCTTGCATCGACGTAACCATTTACGACTAGCTCTTTGTCACCTCCATATACGAGAAACATATCCTTAGTCCTTTTCAGGTATTTCAGGATGTTCTTGACCGCTGTCCAGTGATCCACTCCTGGATTACTTTGGTACCTACCTGCCAAGCTTATTTCTAAGCATACGTCAGGTCTGGTACACAGCATTGCATACATGATAGAGCCTATAGCTGAAGCATAGGGAACATCTTTCATTTTTTCTCTATCTTCTACTGTGGTCGGGCATTGAGTCTGACTCAACTTCACACCTTGTAATACAGGCAAGAACCCTTTCTTTGCCTGATCCATTTTGAACTTTTTCAAAACTTTATCAAGGTATGTGCTTTGTGAAAGTACAATTAAGCGTCTTGATCTATCTCTATAGATCTTGATGCCCAATATGTAAGCAGCTTCACCGAGGTCCTTCATCGAAAAACTTTTATTCAAATATCCCTTTATGCCATCCAGAAATTCTATATCATTTCCAATCAACAATATGTCATGTACATATAATATCAGAAATGCTACAGAGCTCCCACTCACTTTCTTGTAAATACAGGCTTCTCCAAAAGTCTGTATAAAACCATATGCTTTGATCACACTATCAAAGCGTTTATTCCAACTCCGAGAGGCTTGCACCAGTCCATAAATGGATCGCTGGAGCTTGCACACTTTGTTAGCACCTTTTGGATCGACAAAACCTTCCGGTTGCATCATATACAACTCTTCTTCCAGAAATCCATTCAGGAATGCAGTTTTAACATCCATTTGCCAAATTTCATAATCATAAAATGCGGCAATTTCTAACATGATTCGGACAGACTTAAGCATCGCTACGGGTGAGAAAGTCTCATCGTAGTCAACCCCTTGAACTTGTCGAAAACCTTTTGCAACAAGTCGAGCTTTGTAGACAGTTACTTTACCATCAGCGTCAGTCTTCTTCTTGAAGATCCATTTATTTTCTATGGCTTGCCGATCATCGGGCAAGTCAACCAAAGTCCATACTTTGTTTTCATACATGGATCCTATCTCAGATTGCCTCAAGCCATTTTGCGGAATCTGGGCTCATCATCGCTTCCTCATAGTTCGCGGGTTCGCCATGGTCAAGTAACATGACTTCCAGAATAGGATTACCGTACCACTCTGGAGCGGATCTTACTTTGGTAGACCTACGAAGTTCGGTAGTAACTTGATCTGAAGTTTCATGATCAGTATCATTAGCTTCCTCACTGATTGGTGTAGTTGTCACAGGAACCGGTTCTTGTGATGAACTACTTTCCAATAAGGGAGCAGGTACAGTTACCTCATCAAGTTCTACTTTTCTCTCACTCACTTCTTTCGAGAGAAACTCCTTCTCTAGAAAGAATCCGAATTTAGCAACAAAAATCTTGCCCTCAGATCTGTGATAGAAGGTGTACCCAATAGTCTCTTTTGGGTATCCTATGAAGATACATTTCTCCGATTTGGGTTCGAGCTTATCTGGTTGAAGTTTCTTCACATAAGCATCGCAGCCCCAAACTTTAAGAAACGACAACTTTGGTTTCTTGCCAAACCATAGTTCATAAGGCGTCGTCTCAACGGATTTTGATGGTGCCCTATTTAACGTGAATGCGGACGTCTCTAAAGCATAACCCCAAAACGATAGCGGTAAATTAGTAAGAGACATAATAGATCACACCATATCTAGTAAAGTACGATTACGACGTTCGGACACACCATTTCGTTGTGGTGTTCCGGGTGGCGTTAGTTGCGAAACTATTCCGCATTTTTTCAAATGTAAACCAAACTCGTAACTCAAATATTCTCCTGCACGATCAGATCATAGAAATTTTATTTTCTTGTTACGATGATTTTCAACTTCACTCTGAAATTCTTTGAACTTTTCAAATGTTTCAGACTTGTGTTTCATCAAGTAGATATACCCATATATGCTTAAATCATCAGTGAAGGTGAGAAAATAACGATATCCGCCACGAGCCTCAACATTCATCGGACCACATACATCTGTATGTATGATTTCCAACAAATCTGTTGCTCTCTCCATAGTCCTGGAGAACGGCGTTTTAGTCATCTTGCCCATGAGGCACGGTTTGCAAGTACCAAGTGATTCATAATCAAATGATTCCAAAAGTCCATCAGTATGGAGTTTCTTCATGCGTTTACACCGATATGACCTAAACGGCAAAGGATGTAAAATAAGTTGCACTATCATTATCAACTCTGCATCTTTTGGTTTCAACATTATGAATATGTGTATTACTACTATCGAGATTCAATAAAAATAGACCACTCTTCAAGGGTGCATGACCATAAAAGATATTACTCATATAAATAGAACAACCATTATTCTCTGATTTAAATGAATAACCGTCTCGCATCAAACAAGATCCAGATATAATGTTCATGCTCAACGCTGGCACCAAATAACAATTATTTAGGTCTAAAACTAATCCCGATGGTAGATGTAGAGGTAGCGTGCCGACCGCGATCACATCGACTTTGGAACCATTTCCCACGCGCATCGTCACCTCATCCTTAGCCAATCTTCGCTTAATCCGTATTCCCTATTTCGAGTTGCAAATATTAGCAACAGAACCAGTATCAAATACCCAGGTGCTACTGCGAGCATTAGTAAGGTACACATCAATAACATGTATATCACATATACCTTTGTTCACTTTGCCATCCTTCTTATCCGCCAAATACTTGGGGCAGTTCCGCTTCCGGTGTCGGTCCAGTCCTTGCGGTAGAAGCACTCGCCTCGTGCTTAGGTCCAGACTTGGGTTTCTTCTCTTGAGCAGCAACTTGCTTGCTGTTCTTTTGAAGTTCCTTCTTCTTTCCTTTGCCCCTTTCTTGAAACTGGTGGTCTTGTTAACCATCAACACTTGATGCTCCTTCTTGATTTCTACTTCGCAGCTTTTAGCATTGCGAAGAGCTCGGAATAGTCTTGTCCATCCCTTGCATATTATAGTTCATCACAAAGCTCTTGTAGCTTTGGTGGCGATGATTGAAGAATTCTGTCAATGACACTATCATCGGAAGATTAAATCCCAGTTGAATCAAGTGATTATTATATCCGCACATTTTGAGTATATGTTCACCGACGTAACTATTCTCCTCCATCTTACAGCTATAGAACTTATTGGAGACTTCATATCTCTCAATCTGGCATTTGCTTCAAATATTAACTTCAACTCCTGGAACATCTCATATGCTCCATGACGTTCAAAACGTCGTTGAAGGCTCGGTTCAAAACCGTAAAGCATGGCACACTGAACTATCGAGTAGTCATCAGCTTTGCTCGCCAGACGTTCTTACGTCGTCGGTTGCATCAGCGAGCAGGCTGGCACCCAGCGGTGCTTCGGGACGTAATTCTTACAGTGCAGCAATGAGGATAATCCTCAGGTTATGGACCCAATCCGTGTAATTGCTACCATCATCTTTCAACTTAGCTTTCTCAAGGAACGTATTAAAATTCAACGGAACAACAACACGAGCCATCTATCTACAACAAACATAGACAATCAAAATAATATCAGGTACTAAGTTCATGATAAATTTAAGTTCAATTTAATCATATTACTTACATTGTTCAAGAAATCGGTAACTGGTAGCTGCTCGGTCAGCTTGGGAGTAGTGATTAATCGGCGAATCGGCCTATTAACTGGATTAATCGGTCGACCATTAATCAGTAGATTAAATAGGAATTGCCAACATATATCTAGTTTTTTTATGTATTATACCATACTATCATGCTCTCAACTACGTAATGTACCAAAATATGCTACTATTTGGTCGATCCCTAGCTATTGAGGAGCGAGAGGGGATGGGAGGGATTACAGAAAAAATTAGGTTGTGTTTGCCCAGAAGTTAATGGGTCAAGAGCGATTAATCGGCCTAACAACCGATTAATCGGTCTAACTGGCCAATTAATCGGCTTGGCAAGTTAACACGATGAATAGGTGTTATTCGATTCGGTCACCCTATGAGTAGCGATTAACTGGCCCGTTAACTGATTAATCGGACGAATTCTTGAAAAGTGATTACTTAAGAACTCCCACTTAGACAGACATCTCTCTAGTCATCTAAGTGATCACGTGATCCAAATCAACTAAACCATGTCCGATCATCACGTGAGATGGAGTAGTTTCAATGGTGAACATCACTATGTTGATCATATCTACTATATGATTCACGCCGACCTTTCGGTCTCCGTGTTCCGAGGCCATATCTGTATATGCTAGGCTCGTCAAGTTTAACCTGAGTATGCCGTGTGTGCAACTGTTTTGCACCCGTTGTATTTGAACGTAGAGCCTATCACACCCGATCATCACGTGGTGTCTCAGCACGAAGAACTTTCTCAACGGTGCATACTCAGGGAGAACACTTCTTGATAATTAGTGAGAGATCATCTTAAAATGCTACCGTCAATCAAAGCAAGATAAGATGCATAAAAGATAAACATCACATGCAATCAATATAAGTGATATGATATGGCCATCATCATCTTGTGCTTGTGATCTCCATCTCCGAAGCACCGTCGTGATCACCATCGTCATCAGCGCGACACCTTGATCTCCATCGTAGCATCGTTGTCGTCTCGCCAATCTTATGCTTCTACGACTATCGCTACCGCTTAGTGATAAAGTAAAGCATTACAGGGCGTTTGCATTTCATACAATAAAGCAACAACCATATGGCTCCTGCCAGTTGCCGATAACTTCGGTTACAAAACATGATCATCTCATACAATAAAATATAGCATCACGTCTTGACCATATCACATCACAACATGCCCTGCAAAAACAAGTTAGACGTCCTCTACTTTGTTGTTGCAAGTTTTACGTGGCTGCTACGGGCTGAGCAAGAACCGTTCTTACCTACGCATCAAAACCACAACGATAGTTCGTCAAGTTAGTGCTGTTTTAACCTTCGCAAGGACCGGGCGTAGCCACACTCGGTTCAACTAAAGTTGGAGAAACAGACACCCGCCAGCCACCTGTGTGCAAAGCACGTCGGTAGAACCAGTCTCGCGTAAGCGTCTGGCGTAATGTCGGTCCGGCCGCTTCATCCAACAATACCGCCAACCAAAGTGTGACATGCTGGTAAGCGGTATGACTTGTATCGCCCACAACTCACTTGTGTTCTACTCGCATATAACATCTACGCATAAAACCTGGCTCGGATGGCACTGTTGGGTAACGTAGTAATTTCAAAAATTTCCTCGCACACGCAAGGATCATGGTGATGCATAGCAACGAGAGGGAAGAGTGTTGTCCACGCACCCTCGTGACCGTGGCGAAGCGTTATGACAACGCGGTTGATGTAGTCATACGCCTTCACGATCCGACCGATCAAGTACCGAACGTCGACACCTCCGAGTTCAGCACACGCTCAGCTCGATGGCGATCCCGGACTCGATCCAGCAAAGTGTCGGGATGAGTTCCACAAGATGATGGCGTGGTGACGATCTTGATGTTCTACCGTCGCAGGGCTTCGCCTAAGCACCGCTACAATATTATCAAGATGGTCTATGGTGGAGGGGGGCACCGCACACGGCTAAGGAACGATCACGAAGATCAACTTGTGTGTTTCTGTGGTGCCCCCTGCCCTCGTATATAAAGGAGCAAGGGGGGAGGCCGGCCGGCCCTAGGGGGCGCGCCACGGAGGGGGGAATCCTCCTCCTAGTGGGAGTAGGATTCCCCTTTCCTAGTCCCACTAGGAGGAGGAAGGGGGAAGGAAAGAGAGGGAGAGGGAGAGGGAAAGAGGGGCCGCGCCCCCCTCCCTAGTCCAATTCGGACTCCCCATGGGGGGGGGTGGGGCACCACCTCCTGGGCTGCTGCCCTCTCTCTCCCCTCAGGCCCACTAAGGCCCATTACTTCCCCGGGGGGTTCCGGTAACCCCTCCGGCACTCCAGTTTTCTCCGAAATCACCCGGAACAATTCGGTGTCCGAATATAGTCGTCCAATATATCAATCTTTATGTCTCGACCATTTCGAGACTCCTCGTCATGTCCGTGATCACATCTGGGACTTCGAACAATCTTTGGTACATCAAAACTTGTAAACTCATAATAAAACTGTCATCGTAACGTTAAGCGTGCGGACCCTACGGGTTCGAGAACTATGTAGACATGACCTAGAACTGTTTCCGGTCAATAACCAATAGCGGAACCTGGATGCTCATATTGGCTCCTACATATTCTACGAAGATCTTTATCGGCCAAACCGCATAACAACATACATTGTTCCCTTTGTCATCGGTATGTTAATTGCCCGAGATTCGATCATCGGTATCAAATACCTAGTTAAATCTCGTTACCGGCAAGTCTCTTTACTTGTTACGTAATGCATCATTCCGTAACTAACTCATTAGCTACATTTCTTGCAAGGCTTGTAGTGATGTGCATTACCGAGAGGGCCCAGAGATACCTCTACGACAATCGGAGTGACAAAACCTAATCTCGAAATACGCCAACCCAACATGTACCTTTGGAGACACATGTAGAGCTTCTTTATAATCACCCAGTTACGTTGTGACGTTTGGTAGCACACAAAGTGTTCCTCCGGTAAACGGGAGTTGCATAATCTCATAGTTGTAGGAACTTTGTATAAGTCATGAAGAAAGCAATAGCAACATACTAAACGATCAAGTGCTAGGCTAACGGAATGGGTCAAGTCAATCACATTATTCTCCTAATAATGTGATCCCGTTAATCAAATGACAACACATGTCTATGGTTAGGAAACATAACCATCTTTGATTAATGAACTAGTAAAGTAGAGGCACACTAGTGACATTATGTTTGTCTATGTATTCACACATGTATTATGTTTCCGGGTAATACAATTCTAGCATGAATAATAAACATTTATCATGATATGAGGAAATAAATAATAACTTTATTATTGCCTCTAGGGCATATTTCCTTCATTTAGGTCACCCTACCAATAATGTGGTCACCTCCATTGCTCGGAGCCATGACCTTCCGTGTTCTAGTTCAAATAATCTACCATTAGTGTGTGATGCCTGTGAGCGTGCTAAGAGTCATCAACCACCATATTTTACGTCGTATCATGTCATTACTGTACCTCTTGAATTAATACATTCCGATGTTTGGGGTCCCGCTATTGCGTCTTCAGGGGGGGGGGGTACAAGTACTTTGTTAGTTTTGTTGATGACTACACGCATTTCACTTGGATTTATTTGCTTAAACACAAGTATGATGTTGAGCAAGTCTTCTATAATTTTCAGGCTCATGTCGAACGCCTTTTGGATTGCAAAATCAAGGCTGTTCAGTCCGATTGGGGTGGTGAATACCAAAAACTCCATCGCTACTTTCAATGCACGGGCATCTCCCACCGTGTGTCGTGTCCACATACATCCCAACAGAACGGTATTGCCGAGCGCAAACACCGTCATTTGGTCGAGACCGGCCTTGCCTTACTTGCGCACTCGTCTCCCCCACTCCGGTTTTGGGATGAGGCCTTTCTTACGGCATGTTATCTCATCAACTGTATGCCCACTTCGGTTGTCAACAAGGACACGCCCTTGTTCCTCTTGTTTCATGTTCAGCCCAATTATTCCTCTCTGCAGATTTTTGGGTGTGCTTGCTGGCCTAGTCTCCGCAAGTACAATGCTCACAAGCTGAAATTTTGTTCCAAGATGTGCATTTTCCTTGGCTATAGCCCTATGATAAGGGTTATAAGTGTCTTGATCGCACCTTGGGGAGGATCTATATTTCTCATGATGTTGTTTTCAACGAGACAATTTTTCCGTACTCCACCCCCGGTGTCTCTGTTGACATTGCTTCTCTTGAGCATGCCCGCACGTTTCCATCTAATTAACCGGTTTCGGATGTCCATGTGCGGAAATACGACCTGTCATATTTGTCATCTGACTTGTTCCCTGCAGATGCTGCTTGTTTATCTTCCCAGGAACTCGTCGCCGCACCTGCACCCGCCGATGTGATCGATGTGCATGGCCCCGACGTGCATGCCACGCCTCCCGAGGCTGCCTCGCCCGCTGGTCCGTCAGCAGCCCCGTCTGCCTCACCCGCTGGCGTGTCCGCGGGCCCGGCTGGGTCGCCCGCTGCGTCCCCCGCGCCTGGTTCGGCCCAGCCCGTGTCGCCTGCTCCGGTCGTCGCCGGTTCGCCAGCCGCGTCTCCACGCGGCTCTCCCACGTCGTCTGGATCGGCCCAGCCCGGCGCGTCACCCCGGCCCGTGTCGCCTATCGCTGAAGAGACTTCAACCACGACACCCCTGGTCGGGTCACCGTTGCCGCTGTCACCATCCACCGGCAATGCAGCTCCCGGGCACTCTATGGTCACGCGTCATCGTGATCATACACGCAAGGCCAAGACATACACGGATGGCACTGTTCGGTACGACACTCGTCGGCGCGCTTTCTTTGCCGCACCGACCTCTCATCGTGATGCTCTTGGTGAACCAGCTTGGCGTGCCACCATGTCCGAGGAATTTGCTGCTCTTCGTCACATGAACACATGGGTGTTGGTGCCTCGGCCTCCTAGTGTTAATGTTGTAGGCTGCAAGTGGATTTTAAGACCAAGCATCATCCTGATGGTTCTGTCGACAAGCACAAAGTTCGCCTTGTTGCTCGTGGTTTTACTCAACAACAATGTATCGACTATGGAGATACTTTCAGCCCAGTGGTGAAGCCTGCCATGGTTCACCTGGTTCTCTCTCTTGCAATATCCCGCGGGTGGGGTCTTCGACAGGTTGACGTGAATAATGCCTTTCTCCATGGATTTCTGGCCGAAGATGTCTACATGCAGCAGCCCCCTGGTTTTGAGGATGCTCATTATCCCTCCCATGTGTGCAAACTCCAGCGGTCCATCTACGGGCTCAAACAGTCACCCCGTGCCTAGTATGCTCGGCTGAGTAAGCATCTCTCACAGCTTGGTTTTGTTGCATCCAAGGCCGATGCTTCCTTGTTCATCTTCTCCCATGGTGCTATTCAGATATACATGCTGGTGTATGTTGATGATATTATGATTGCTGGTTCTACACTTGCTGTGGTTGATCGCCTTGTGCAGTCCTTGTCTGCAAGTTTTCCCATCAAAGACTTGGGTAGGCTGGAGTACTTCCTTGGATTGGAAGCGTCCTTTCATTCAGGGGGCATGACATTGACGCAGAAGAAGTATGCACTTGATCTGTTTCATCGCGTCAACATGGAGAACTGCAAGTCCACTTCCACTACACTAGCTACATCCGAGAGCCTCTCATGCCACAGTGGTGCATTGCTGAGTACTGATGACTCTTTCAAGTATCGCAGTGTAGTTGGAGCACTCCAGTATTTGGCACTCATCCGTCCCGATATCTCCTTTGCTGTGAACAAAGTATGCCAGTTTATGTCCCAGCCTACGGAGATTCATTGAGAAGCAGTTAAGCGTATCCCGAGGTATGTCAAAGGTACGCTAGACACAGGACTACGGATTCGTAAGTCCCGTTTTACAGGAGTCAGCATATTCTCCGATGCAGACTGGGCATGCTGTGTTGATGACATGCGTTCCACAGGTGGATTTGCTGTGTTTGTTGGACCCAATCTTATATCTTGGAGTTCAAAGAAGCAGCCTATAGTCTCGAGATCTAGCACCGAGGCAGAGTACAAGGCATTGGCAAAAGGCGCACTGAAGCTATTTGGTTAGACTCGGTTCTCACAGAACTTGGAGTTACATAGCAGCGCACACCTATATTGTGGTGCGACAATTTAGGGGAAACTTACCTGACGGTAAACCCAATGTTTCATGCTCGGACCAAACACATTGAGATCGACTTTCACTTTGTGAGGGAACGAGTAGCAGCGGGTGCATTGGAGGTCAGGTTTATCTCAACAGATGATCAACTAGTGGATGTATTTACTAAACCCGCTACCCGTCAGATGCTAGACCACTTCAGGACCAATCTGAATCTTGTATGTAGTTTAGATTGAGGGGGCATGTAAAATAGGGTCTAGTTTGCACATATTGTATTTATACATGTACACGTATGTAACCTGATCATCTATATATAGTGAGACGTGAGGTGGATGTATCACCCACGCAAAAACCCTTAACCTACCTCTCTAACTTGCCGCACCACAATACCCTCTACGTTAGGCTGTCATCCATAGGCTGCATCTCACCATCGAGAGAAAACTAACCAGAGTGAGAGCCGCCAAAACTCACAAAAGAGCCTTCCGGCTGCATCCCACAATATAGCCAATACAACCCGCCGATAGTAGCCATCAGACCTAGAGAGGAACTTACAATGGCTAGCTGCAATGGATAGAGAGGGCGCCGCTGTGCGGCAACACTCCACTAGTCTGCCACTAGAGCATGACGACCTTGTAACCATGACCATCTTGTTGCCACTGAACAAATTGGCCGCAGGCTTGCTCGAGCTCGCCCACAACCCATCTTCATGTGCACGCTACCCTCCGCAACAGCCCTGACCGCCACGACCATGGCACCAGAGGGACGAGATCTTGCTGTCGGTTCCTGCCGCAAGCCAGGACACCACATGCCTTCCATGAGCCAAGTCGCCGCATGCCTGTCGTGAGCCGCTGCATGCAAGGCCAGGCTGCCACGCACAAGAGGAGGTCCTCCCGCTGAGATCTGAGAGGAAGGGTCCCGCCTGCGCCGTACACGGCACGGGCTTAGTCCGACTGCCTCCTCCAGTGGCTACGAGGGGTTGGGAGTGGTAGGCTGAGACGCCGATGGTGGTTGTAGGGTTTCCGCCCGTGCCCGTCCAGAAAGGCTTAACTCATGACAAACAGAAGTACGACGCGACAAAACAAGTACGTTTATGTTTTGATAGGTTTTGTTGTCCGTGTATGGTTCGATGGTTCTAATAAGAAAACAATAGTTTGATGGGGAGCTCGTCCCCGAAGATCATTCCCCAGATATTAGGGCTGATAGGTGTTAGAAGGGAGAGAGGGGTTGTTGGTGAAATATGATGGATGTTGTATTGAGCCTCTCGGGCGGTCTATAAAGAGTACAAGGCTTGGAGGGTAATATGTTGGAAATATGCCCTAGAGGCAATAATAAAATGATTATTATTATATTTCCTTGTTCATGATAATTGTCTATTGTTCATGCTATAATTGTATTAAATGGAACCAGTGATACATGTGTGAATACATAGACCACAACATGTCCCTAGTGAGCCTCTAGTTGACTAGCTCGTTGATCAACAGATGGTCATGGTTTCCTGACTATGGACATTGGATGTCATTGATAACGAGATCACATCATTAGGAGAATGATGTGATGGACAAGACCCAATCCTAAGCATAGCACAAGATCGTGTAGTTCGTTTGCTAAAGCTTTTCTAATTTCAAGTATCGGTTCCTTAGACCATGAGATTGTGTAACTCCCGGATACCGTAGGAGTGCTTTGGGTGTACCAAACGTCACAACGTAACTGGGTGACTATAAAGGTGCACTACAGGTATCTCCAAAAGTGTCTGTTGGGTTGGCACGAATCGAGACTGGAATTTGTCACTCCGTATGACGGAGAGGTATCTCTGGGCCCACTCGGTAATGCATCATCATAATGAGCTCAATGTGACTAAGTAGTTAGTCACGGGATCATGCATTATGTAATGAGTAAAGTGACTTGCCGGTAACGAGATTGAACGAGGTATTGGGATACCGACGATCGAATCTCGGGCAAGTAACGTACCGTTTGACAAAGGGAATTGCATACGGGATTGCTTGAATCCTAGACATCGTGGTTCATCCGATGAGATCATCGTGGAACATGTGGGAGCCAACATGGGTATCCAGATCCCGCTGTTGGTTATTGGCCGGAGAGCTGTCTCGGTCATGTCTACGTGATTCCCGAACCCGTAGGGTCTACACACTTAAGGTTCGATGATGATAGGGTTATTAGAAAGACTTGTAAGTGATTACCGGATGTTGTTCGGAGTCTCGGATGAGATCCCGGACGTCACGAGGAGTTCCGGAATGGTCCGGAGGTGAAGATTTATATATGGGTAGTTGTCATACGGTCACCGGAAAGGTTCGGGGCATACCCCAGATTGTCTGGGGCCCACCGGAAGGGTTCCGGGGGTCCACCGGAAGGGGCCACCTCTCCCGGAGGGCCTCATGGGCCGTAGTGGGAAGGAACCAGCCCTTGGAGGGCTGGGCACATCCCCTGGGCCCATGCGCCTAGGGTTGGGGGAACCCAAAGGGTGCGCCCCTGCTTGGGGGCAAGTCCCCCCTTGGCGCCGCCCCTCTAGATCTCATCTAGAGGGGGCCGGCCCCCTTCCCCCTCCTCCTATAAATAGAGGGGCGAGGGGAGGGCTGCAACAACACACATAAGGTGCAGCCCATCCCCTCCCCAACACCTCTCCTCCTCCGTAAGAGCTTGGCGAAGCCCTGCCGGAGTACTGCCTCTCCATCACCACCACGTCGTCGTGCTGCTGTTGGAGCTCCTCTTCCTCAACCTCTCCCTCCTCCTTGCTGGATCAAGGCGCGGGAGACGTCACCGGGCTGTACGTGTGTTGAACGCGGAGGTGCCGTTGTTCGGCACTAAGATCGGAGTCCACCGCGAACTGAATCTCTTCGAGTATGACTCCCTCATCCACGTTCTTGTCACGCTTCCGTCTGGCGGTCTTCAAGGGTATGAAGATGCACTCCTCTCTCTCTCTCGTTGCTAGTTGCTCCATAGATTGATCTTGGTGATGCATAGAAATTTTTTATTTTCTGCAACGATCTCCAACAGTGGTATCAGAGCTAGGTCTATGCGTAGTTTCTATGCACGAGTAGAACACAATTTTGTTGTGGGCTTAGATTTTGTCAATTTACTTGCCACTACTAGTCTTATCTTGTTTTGGCGGCATCGTGGGATGAAGCGGCCCGGACCGACCTTACACGTACACTTACGTGAGACAGGTTCCACCGACTAACATGCACTAGTTGCATAAGGTGGCTAGCGGGTGTCTGTCTCTCCCACCTTAGTCGGATCGGATTCGATGAAAAGGGTCCTTATGAAGGGTAAATAGAAATTGGCATATCACGTTGTGGTTTTGGCGTAGGTAAGAAACGTTCTTGCTAGAACCCTATAGCAGCCACGTAAAAACATGCAACAACAATTAGAGGACGTCTAACTTGTTTTTGCAGCATATGCCTTGTGATGTGATATGGCAAAAAAGGATGTGATGAATGAAATATATGTGATGTATGAGATTGATCATGTTCTTGTAATAGGAATCACAACTTGGATGTCGATGAGTATGACAACCGGCAGGAGCCATAGGAGTTGTCTTTATTTATTGTATGACCTGCGTGTCATTGAATAACACCATGTAATTACTTTACTTCTTTGCTAAACTGTTAGCCATAGTAGTAGAACTAATAGTTGGCGAGACAACTTCATGGAGACACGATGATGGAGATCATGATGATGGAGATCATAGTGTCATGCCGGTGACGATGATGATCATGGCGCCCCAAAGATGGAGATCAAAGGAGCAAAATGATATTGGCCATATCATGTCACTATTTGATTGCATGTGATATTTATCATGTTTTTGCTTCTTATTTGCTTAGAACGACGGTAGTAAATAAGATGACCCCTCATAACAATTTCAAAAAAGTGTTCCCCCTAACTGTACGCCGTTGCGAAAGTTCGTTGTTTCAAAGCACCACATGATGATCGGGTGTGATAGATCCTAACATTCACATACAACGGGCCAGATTTACACATGCAAAACACTTAGGTTGACTTGACGAGCCTAGCATGTACAGACATGGCCTCGGAACACAAGAGACCGAAAGGTCGAGCATGAGTCGTATAGAAGATACGATCAACATGGAGATGTTCACCGATGATGACTAGTCCGTCTCACGTGATGATCGGACACGTCCTAGTTGACTCGGATCATGTATCACTTAGATGACTAGAGGGATGTCTATCTGAGTGGGAGTTCATTAAATAATTTGATTAGATGAACTTAATTATCATGAACTTAGTCTAAAAACTTTTGCAAAATGTCTTGTAGTTCAAATGGCCCACGCTCATGTCAACCTCAACTTCAACGCGTTCCTAGAGAAAACCAAGTTGAAAGATGATGGCAGCAACTATACGTACTGGGTCCGGAACCTGAGGATCATCCTCATAGCTGCCAAGAAAGCATATGTCCTAGAAGCACCGCTAGGTGAAGCACCCATCCCAGCGAACCAAGACGTTATGAACGCTTGGCAGTCGCGTGTTGATGATTACTCCCTCATTCAGTGCGGCATGCTTTACAACTTAGAACTGGGGCTCCAAAAGCATTTTGAGCAGCACGGAGCATATGAGATGTTCCAAGAGCTGAAAATGGTTTTCCAAGCTCATGCCCGGGTCGAGAGATATGAAGTCTCCGACAAGTTCTACAGTTGTAAGATGGAGGAAAATAGTTCTGTCAATGAGCACATACTCAAAATGTCTGGGTTGCACAACCGCTTGTCCCAGCTGGACATTAACCTCCCAGATGAGGCGGTCATTGACAGAATCCTTCAGTCGCTCCCACCTAGCTACAAGAGCTTTGTGATGAACTACAATATGCAGGGGATGGTGAAAACTATTCCTGAGGTATTTTCAATGCTGAAATCAGCGGAGGTAGAAATCAAAAAGGAACATCAAGTGTTGATGGTCAATAAAACCACTAGTTTCAAGAAAGGCAAGGGTAAGAAGAACTTCAAGAAGGACGGCAAGGGAGTTGCCGCGCCTGGTAAGCCAGTTGCCGGGAAGAAGCCAAAGCACGAACCCAAACCTGAGACTGAGTGCTTTTATTGCAAGGGGAACGGTCACTGGAAGCGGAACTGCCCCAAGTACTTAGCGGATAAGAAGGCCGGCAACACCAAAGGTATATGTGATATACATGTTATTGATGTGTACCTTACCAATACTCGTAGTAGCTCCTGGGTATTTGATACCGGTGCGGTTGCTCATATTTGTAACTCAAAACAGGAGCTGCGGAATAAGCGGAGACTGGCGAAGGACGAGGTGACGATGCACGTCGGGAATGGTTCCAAGGTCGATGTGATCGCCGTCGGCATGCTACCTCTACATTTACCTACGGGATTAGTTTTAAACCTCAATAATTGTTATTTAGTGCCAGCTTTGAGCATGAGCATTGTATCTGGATCTCGTTTAATGTGAGATGGCTACTCATTTAAATCCGAGAATAATGTTTGTTCTATTTATATCAGAGATATGTTTTATGGTCATGCCCCACTGGTCAATGGTTTATTCTTAATGAATCTCGAATGTGATGTTACACATATTCATGGTGTGAATACCAAAAGATGTAAGATTGATAATGATAGTCCCACATATTTGTGGCACTGCCGCCTTGGCCACATTGGTGTCAAACGCATGAAGAAGCTCCATACAGATGGACTTTTGGAGTCTCTTCGAATCATTTGACACGTGCGAACCATGACTCATGGGAAAAATGAACAAGACTCCATTCTCCGGAACAATGGAGCGAGCAACCAACTTATTGGAAATTATACATACTGATGTGTGCGGTCCAGTGAGCGTTGAGGCTCGCGGAGTCTATCGTTATGTTCTCACCCTCACTGATGACTTAAGTAGATATGGGTATGTCTACTTAATGAAACACAAGTCTGAGACCTTTGAAAAGTTCAAGGAATTTCAGAATGAGGTAGAGAATCAACGTGACAGAAAAATAAAGTTCTTACGATCAGATCGTGGGGGAGAATATTTAAGTCACGAGTTTGGTACGCACTTAAGGAAATGTGGAATTGTTTCACAACTCACGCCGCCTGGAACACCTCAGCGTAACAGTGTGTCCGAATGTCGTAATCACACTCTATTGGATATGGTGCGGTCTATGATGTCTCTTACCGATTTACCGCTATCATTTTGGGCATACGCTTTAGAGACAACCACATTCACTTTAAATAGGGCACCGTCTAAATCCGTTGAGATGACACCGTATGAATTATGGTTTGGAAAGAAACCTAAGCTGTCGTTTCTAAAAGTTTGGGGATGCGATGCTTATGTCAAGAAACTTCAACCTGAAAAGCTCGAACCCAAGTCAGAAAAATGTGTCTTCATAGGATACCCTAAGGAAACCATTGGGTATACCTTCTACCTCAGATCCGAAGGCAAGATTTTTGTTGCCAAGAACGGGTCCTTTCTGGAGAAAGAGTTTCTCTCGAAAGAAGTAAGTGGGAGGAAAGTGGAACTTGATGAAGTACTACCTCTTGAACCGGTAAGTAGCGTAGCTCAGGAAGATGTTCCTGTAGTGCCTGCACTGACTAGAGAGGAAGTTAATGATGATGATCAAGTTACTTCGGATCAAGTTACTAATGAACTTCATAGGTCCACAAGGACATGTTCCACACCAGAATGGTATGGCAACCCTGTCCTGGAAATCATGTTGTTAGACAATGGTGAACCTTCGAACTATGAAGGAGCGATGGCGGGCCCAGATTCCAACAAATGGCTTGAAGCCATGCAATCTGAGATAGGATCCATGTATGAAAACAAAGTATGGACTTTGACAGACTTGCCCGATGATCGGCGAGCGATAGAAAATAAATGGATCTTTAAGAAGAAGTCGGATGCGGATGGTAATGTTACCATCTATAAAGCTCGACTTGTCGCTAAGGGTTATCGGCAAGTTCAAGGAGTTGACTATGATGAGACTTTCTCTCCCGTAGCAAAGCTGTAGTCCATCCGAATCATGTTAGCAATTGCCGCATACTATGATTATGAGATATGGCAAATGGACGTCAAAATGACATTCCTTAACGACTATCTTATGGACTTCATAGAAGGGCTGCCAAACTCTGAGGGCAAGGAAGTAATACTGGTGGTAGTTGATAGATTTACTGAATATGCACACTTCATACCATTGGCTCACCCTTACAATGTGATGAGTGTAGGTCAAGCATTTATGGACAATATCATCAGATTGCATGGTCCTCGTCGGCTCATTATATCAGACAGAGACATGATTTTCACTAGCAAGTTGTGGAAAGATATCTTTGCTGGTATGAAGAGCGAACTGAGATATAGTACATCATACCATCCACAGACAAACGGGAAAACAGAGAGAGTAAACCAATGTGTGGAAACATATCTCAGATGCATGACTACCTCTCAACCAAAGAAGTGGTGTTCCTGGTTACCCTTAGCAGAATTTTGGTATGAGACTACATATCACACTACTCTGAAAATGTCTACTTTCCAAGCACTTTATGGTTTCCCCCCACCCATGGTTTTTGAACTGGCAATACCAGGTCCCGAAGAAGAAGAAGCTCACAACTTCTTATCTCCTAAGCAAAGTATGTTAGAACAACCGAAGGACAACTTGCAGCAAGCTCAAAACATGGTGAAAAGGTATGCTGATATAAAGAGGAGTGAAAGAGTTTTTGAAGTGGGAGACATGGTGTACTCGAAGATGGCCCATACATATTAGCAGCTTTTGGATTTAGAGGAGCCCTTAAGTTACAAAACAAGTACTATGGTCCATTCCTAATCACACAGAAGATTGGCAAGTTGCCTTACAAACTCCAGTTTCCTGCCCATGTTCAGATTCACACTATTTTTCATGTCAGTCAGCTGAAAAAGCACATTGGTACCTGATACGTCTCCGCCGTATCTATAATTTTTGATTGTTCCATGCCAATATTCTACAACTTTCATATACTTTTGGCAACTTTTTATACTATTTTTGGGACTAACATATTGATCCAGTGCCAGTTCCTGTTTGTTGCATGTTTTTTGTTTCGCAGAAAACCCATATCAAACGGAGTCCAAACGGGATAAAAATTGACAGAGATTTTTTTGGAATATTTATGATTTTTGGGAAGAAGAATCAACGCGAGACGATGCCCGAGGGGGCCACGAGGCAGGGGGCGCGCCCCAGGGGGTCAGCCGGGCCCTGGGCCCTCGTGGCCACCCCGTAAGGCGGTTGGTGCCCTTCCTTCGCCGCAAGAAAGCTAATATCCGGATAGAAATCATGTAAATTTTTAAGCCCAATCGGAGTTAAGGATCTTCGGGAATATAAGAAACGGTGAAAGGCCAGAATCTGGAACGCAGAAACAGAGGGAGACAAAGAGACATATCCAATCTCGGAGGGGCTCTCGCCCCTCCCATGCCATGGAAACCAAGGACCAGAGGGGAAACCCTTCTCCCATCTAGGGAGAAGGTCAAGGAATAAGAAGAAGAAGAAGAAGAAGGGGGGCTCTCTCCCCCTCTCTCCCGGTGGCGCCGGAATGCCGCCGGGGCCATCATCATGACAACGATCTACACCAACACCTCCGTCATCTTCCCCAACATCGCCATCACCTTCACCCATCTATATTCAGCGGTCCACTCTCCCTCGACCCGCTGTACCCTCTACTTGAACATGGTGCTTTATGCTTCATATTATTATCCAATGATGTGTTGCCATCCTATGATGTCTGAGTAGATTTTCGTTGTCCTACCGGTGATTGATGAATTGCTATGATTGGTTTAATTTGCTTGTGGTTATGTTGCTATCCTACGGTGCTCTCCGTGTGGCGCAAGCGTGAGGGATTCCCGCTGTAGGGTGTTGCCATATGTTCATGGTTTTCTTATTGTCTGTGTTGCGTGAGTGACTGAAACTCAAACATGGATAAGTGGGTCATGGCGTATGGGAATAAAGAGGACCCGATACTTTAATGCTATGGTTGGGTTTTACCTTAATGATCTTTAGTAGTTGCGGATGCTTGCTAGAGTTCCAATCATAAGTGCATATGATCCAAGAAGAGAAAGTATGTTAGCTTATGCCTCTCCCACATAAAACTTGCTATCGGTCTAGTAAAGTAGTCAATTGCTTAGGGACAATTCCACAACTCCTACCACCACTTTTCCGCACTCACTATATTTACTTTATTGCTACTTTATCTAAACAGCCCCTAGCTTTTATTTACATGCTCTTTATTATCTTGCAAACCTATCCAACAACACCTGCAAAGTCCTTCTAGTTTCATACTTGTTTTAGGTAAAGCGAACGTTAAGCGTGCATAGAGTTGTATCGGTGGTCGATAGAACTTGAGGGAATATTTGTTCTACCTTTAGCTCCTCGTTGGGTTCGACACTCTTTGTAAGTGCATCTAGTGCCCCTTAGTGATTTTGGTGTATTGAAGACTTATAGGTTAAGGAACTAATGCGTTTGTGAGTGTACACAGGTCTATAAGTCTATGAGGAGTTTGATATTTACAGAGAAAGTCGACCCCTAAAAATGAAGTTCTTCGACTGAAGACTTTGATATTCTGAAGACTTTCGGAAGACTTTGAAAGTGAAGAAATTGGTGTGACCTTGAAGACTTGGTATTCATTTGAGGAACATGAAGCATGAAGACTTTTCTTTTTGTTGTCTCATTTTCTCTTTCTTGAGTCATAGGAAACACCGTACTGTTAAAGAGGGTCGAGGAAATACTAAGGAAAAATTTCCATGTGATGCTCAACTCAAAATCCTACACCTACAATCCCTTCGAGTGAAGCCTTTGGAAATCTCATACAGTTCAGTCAATTTCTTCAGTGACAGAGACTAAGTTCTTCTGGTCGCTGAGGAATTTGTTCTAACTGAGGAGTTAGGAATTCGCCATCTGGATTGCCTACACAAAGAGGAACATGATAGCCCCGAGAAATTTGAGATTCAAATTTCCGACCGTTCTTGTGTTGCGCGCCACCTGTCCCAAAATATCTTATCCACCTAACGGTCATATCATTGAAGGGCATTTATGTCTTATCATGTCGGGCTGCTCCTAGGCTATAAATAACCGCCTCTACAACCACTAGCTGGTTGGCTGCTCCGAGAGAACTTGACACTTGTCATTTGAGAGCAACCCATCCTCCCAGGACTTTGAGCGAAAATCATCGAGTGAGGAAAACCCAAAACCAAACCCCTACAAACCCAAAGTGATTGAGCATCATCAAGAGATTGATCCTGCGTGGATCCGACGCTTGTTACCTTTGAAGACTGTGCTTCTTCCAGACGGTTAGGCGCCATGGTCTAGAGCATCCAAGAGGAATTGTGGATCGCCGAGTGACCAAGTCTGTGAAGGTTTGGAAGTCGCTCAAGACTTACCACGAGTGATTGGACGGGTCTCATGTGACCTTAGTTCAAGGAGAATACTGTGAGGACTTGGTGTCCTGAGCTGCGTGCTCAGCGACTGGGTGTCCGGGACTGTGTGTCCTCGAGTTTAAATACTCAGCCGCTCCAACCAGACGTACAACTGAGACAGCAGTTGGAACTGGTCTACCAAATCATTGTCTTCATCAACCTTACTGGTTCTATTTCCTCAACCCTTTCATTTCCTCATTATTGTGTTGAGTGTTTGTTCATATTTGTGTTTGAAGACTTTGACTGAAGACTTTATCAATTTCCTCAATTCATTTCTTCATCTGTTTGTCTTCATCTTGTGCTATCCTGTGTTTACGCTTTACAGCACTCTTTGTTTGTCTTCATTTCATCATGATGACCATGCTCGCATTCTCTTATGCTTACTTCGAGTACTTATTCCGCTGCAAGTAGTTCTTCGCTAAGGAATTTCCTCACCGCAAATTCCTCGTTGAAGAATTCATAAAATCGCCTTATTCACCCCCCTCTAGTCGATATAACGACTTTCAATTGGTAGCGAGCAAGGTACTCCCTTGTTACGTGTGATTTTGGTTTAACCACCTGGAGTTTTAGTTATGTCGACCGCAGGTATGATCAAGGTCTCAGCAGGGTGTCCTACCTTTGATGGGACGGACTACCCCTACTGGAAGAACAAGATGCAAATGCATCTTGAGGCAATTGACAACGATCTCTGGTATGTTGTGGAAAATGGTGTTCCCACAGTCACACCTTCTCCGAATGCTGCCGATGTTAAGAGATTCAAGCAACTCGATTCTCAAGCGAAGAATATCATATGTGGCCATCTGAGCAAAGGACAATATGGAAGAGTGAGTGCTTTGGAAACTGCCAAGCTCATCTGGGACAGGCTGTCCAAAGTAAATGAAGGAGTCTCAACTCAGCGTGACTCTCGAGTTGATGTTCTTTGCAATCTCTTCAACCGCTTCAAAAGACTCGACAATGAAAATGTTCAACAAACCTTCGATCGCCTCACTGACATCTCAAATGAGCTTCAAGCACTTGGCGCCACTGACATCACCGACCATGAGGTGGTGAAGAAATTGTTGAGATCGCTTGATTCTTCATTTGATACTCTGGCACTGATGATACAAGAGCGTGTTGACTACAAGTCACTTGATCCAGCTGATATCCTCGAAAGGCTAAATACTCATGAGTTCCAGCTTGCTGAAAAGAGAGATCTCTATGGTTCTAGCTATGGAAAAACATGTGCCCTGAAGGCCAAGGCTGTGTCTGAATCTGAGTGTGAAGACTCTGGTAGTAGCCTTGGAGATCCTGAAGAATTAGGCCAGGAACTAGCACTGCTCGTGAAGAAATTCCAGAAATTCTCAAGACGTGGTCGCTTTGGAAAATCCTCAAGAAGTAGTGATTTCTCATCCAAAGGACTATAAGAGAAGACTTTGTCACAAATGCAAGAAACCTGGTCACTACATCCAAGATTGTCCTCGAGGGAAAAGGAATTAAAGAAGAAGAAACACAAGGATTACAGTTACGATGACGCCAAGAAGAAGAAGAAATCATCGAAATCTTCATCATCAAAATCCTCAAAGTCTTCTTCTCACAAGAAGAGCAGCTCCAAAAAGGCTCGGGCATTCATTGGGAAGGAAATGGACTCGAAGCTGAATCGATGAACATGAGGAAGAGGAGGCATCGGAAGAATCTGAGTGCAGTGTGGCGAGTCTAGCTCTAGCCATCGCTTTCGTCGACAAGTCCATCTTCAACTCAAGAAAATGACCTCACCAACAAAGCTGATGAAGATAGTGATGACTACGCTCCCACCTATTGCTTCATGGCAAAGGGTGCCAAGGTACTCAAATACACCTCCTCTGAATCTAGTGAAAATGAATCTGATGAAGATCTAAAGCCCAGTTACTCAAAACTTGCTAAGAATGCTGTAAAACAACAAAGGGCTTTTGAAAAGGTTCAAAACATGCTAGACAATGATGATATGTTAGGTGAAGAAATGGACCGCACTAAAGCCCCGATCGAAAATCTTGAGAGACTTGATCTAGGTTTGACAGCCTTCAAGGTCATCATAACACTCTCTTATCGATCATGAGAAACTTTCTTATGAATTTCTTCAAAGAAAGCAAGATCTTGAGAAGCTAAGAGTGAATTATGAAGATCTTGAAGGAGCGCGATTCATTACTTGCTCAACAAATCAGCGCTTCTCGGGAAGAATTTGTTCCTCCATGCTAAAAGTGCATTGAACGTGAATCGCTAATTCTTCACCGAATGTTCAAATGCTTCAACTGTTACATATTCTTCACCTGCCTCTGCTATCACTAATTCCTCATCCGAGGACATTGCTAGTATCACCGACGATGCAGGCTGAAGGAATTGTATATGACAGCATGTACAAAAGCCTCAAAGGGCATCGACTCTTTGTGATGTGCTTAAAAGCAGATCCTCAACAGAACCCTAGGAAAGAGGGTATTGCCTTTGAGAGGAAACTCAATGCTGATGGAACATATTGGAAGCCCGAGCAGGTACCCCAAAACCTCATGGGTTGCTGCAAAGGGACCTCCAGTTGATCCATCTAACTTATCTGGCTTTACATGCGAATCTCCTCATTCTTCTGATGAGTCATTTGACTCCAACTATAAACTGTTCAAAAATCAGAATGGTGAAGTATTTGCTAGATATGTTGGCACTAACTGCAGGAACGGTTCCCCTATGAAGAAAATCTGGGTTCCCAAGAAATGCCTTGAAAGTCTTCAGGTGAATGTCCTCATGACACCACCTGTGAAGAATAGGAACCCCAGATCAAATTCTTCATATGGACCAAATTCTTCATATGGATCAAAGTCCTCATATGATTATCATCGTGCTAACAACTCTGTTTCGCAGGGTAGAGCAAAGGGCTATGAATATGTGCATTATTCTTCAAACCAATATGTTCATAAGTCCTCGAAGAATTTCTCTGCTTATTCATATGCTTATCCTAACCCCTCTTATGTGAAACGAAATGGATTGGCCTCTATGCCACCATTCTCATATGGTGCTCGCAGAGTGATGAACTCTTTGCCACCCCTTCGATGTGGGTGGTGAAGAAAAGAACTAACCTCTTCTGCAGGTCAGGTCTCCGGCGTGCTTTAAACGTCTGAAGAATTTCTTTGGGGGCCCGACAAAATGCTGAAAGGACGCAGCTAATCATGATGAAATGAACTTTCATTTCACACGTCCTCATCTTGCTTATCTGTTATCTTCGACCGATGAAATTCATCGATGAATTTGATATCATATTCTTCACTGATGAAGTATATGAGATCGTAAGTTGCACTAATTCATTTGCAGGATGATCAACCCAAAGCCACCGAGTGGGTTCTCGATAGTGGATGTACAAATCACATGACTGTTGACAAGAATCTATTGATGGATGCTCCTTATCACCGTCTCATCTCAAGCATATCATCTTTCTTGACAAAGGCAAAAGTCGGGTATTGGGTCTTGGTAAGGTTGCAATCTCTAAGGACATACACATGGACAAAGTCATGCTTGTTGAGTCCTTAGGATACAACCTCATGTCGATCTCAATGCTTTGTGATCTTGATATGGTTGTTATCTTTGGCAAGTATCGTTGTGTTGTGATTATGGAAGTGACAATTCCAAAGTCTTGAAGGCTTTAGGAGAGGAGACTTGTATATTGTTGACTTCTCTACAGGACCACAACCAGCCGTGTGTCTACTTGCAAAAGCTTCGAAGGCTGGCTATGGCATCGCGACTTGGTCACGAGGCATGAGGAATTTGAACACGCTTGCAAAGAAGAAGCATGTCATTGGCATTGAGAATGTCAAATTCCTCAAGGATCACTTGTGCGGAGCCTGTGAAGCTGGAAAAATGACCAAGGCCAAGCATCCAGCGAAGACTATCATGACCACTACTCGTCCCTTCGAATTGCTTCACATGGACCTCTTTGGTCCTAATCATTACTCAGCTGTCATTAATGACGCATCTCTATATGGCTTTGTTATTGTTGATGATTACTCTCGTTACACATGGGTACACATT